>OY735270.1:5604926-5705955 GCA_963457715.1 Argyresthia albistria | reverse complement strand
TATACTAAAGTAGATGTTTTAGGAAAAGATAGGATTTGCCTCACATTATTTAAGAGAGAATTTATAAAAGATATTATTAGTGTTCCCTTGCCCTGAATAGGTGCAAAGTTTGACACTACAGTAGGCCTAGACAAAGTTAATAACGCTCCGAAAACGAAACGAAACGAAAACTCAAAATGTATGCGATTTGACATTTGGTGACGCTAGCGTAGCGTGACCAAACGTCAACAAATCACATACATAACATATTCTTAGCGTTTCGTGCGAACGATAAACGTTTTGCATCTTGTCTCCGGGGGCAGGTCCACTCAACTTTTTTCCGATTACATGTCCTAATGAGGCAAACTTGGGGGGGGCGGGGGAGCAAGCCAAGCATGAATGTCCCGCAACTAGTTCTGTGCATCCCCCACATGGCTGGACCAGCTTTCTTTCCGCCCCGGTCCTCTCTGTCTGTCAGTGCCTTTTTAACCGACTTCCCAAAGGAGGTTTACAATTCGTCTGGATGTTTTTTTATGTATGTGCCCCGATAGCGCCTAGACGGATAGACCGATTTGAAAAATTATTTTTTGTTTGAAAGTGTTTACTTTCCCATTGGTACCATGGACCACCATGTCAGGATCTGATGATGGGATCCTGGAGAAATCGAGGGAACTCTTCAAATATTATAGGCAGGCCTATAGTGATTATTGTGTTTTTAGTAATAACTCGTGCATTTACTCACGGTAAGCATAATATTGTGATGCGGAACTGATGATGAAGACCACACATGACCACAGTACTGCTCAATACTCGGTACAAATACAATCTACTATGCGTGGCTGACGGGCAGGCAACGCATAGCACTGAGATGGGATTTAAAGAAATTAATTCCCCAATGGGGGGAAATAGGGGGTTACAATTTGTATTAAACTCAATCTAATCAAATAGGGTTTGTGGAAGTCGGTTTTTCTAAAGTTTACTTTTTGTTTCAATTTATTACACATACACCGGTTGCCGGGTAGCCGATACCTGCTAACTGGCGGTGAAATTTATGGCCATTTTTTAATTAATTATTATTTAAATTAAATTGTATAGCATTACTGACTAATCCAATGCGTTAGACAAATACAATTAACATTAATTAATAGTATTCCATGATTAATTGCATTACATTTGATATTCAATACAATACATGTACGTACGTATGCTTTCATACGTACCGGCGCGTAATAGTCTGAATATGTATGTTACCAACCAACCAAACAAACCAACCAACCAACCAACCGGTGTGTGTGAAAAGGCACTCATGCCCGATTTCACCAACAATCCCTAACTTTTAGGGGACAATTTAATTCCTTTCAGGGGCCACCTAGCGGTTGATTAGCTTTGACATAAGTTTAGTCATCTAGGCTACTAAATTTAAGAGGCCAACCTCCGAAACAACAGTTATGAAAAAGAGCTGCATTCCTGTCCTGCCTAGGTTTGCTGGTAGAAATCTCTCTTTAGAGTTAAGCTCGCTTTTGCGTATAATATTTCTTGTATTTTTTTATGTTTCTGTGCAATAAAGAATATGAAGAGAGCCAAGTGTCCCCCAACCGCGTTGGTGCAAAATCGGGCATTAGCCTTCAACAAACTGTACTAAGTAATGCGCGCGTGTGTTGGTTGCAGCGACGCACACGGACAGCACGTGCACCACCACATGCACCACTTCCTGCAGATGCACACGCCGCACCTGCACATCAGCATCCAGCCGTACGTGGGCATGATGATGCGCGCCGCCGACCTGCGCCGGGCCGCCGGCCGCGGCGCCTCGCGCGCCCTCATCGAGCGCACCACCTACAGGTAACTAGACTTGGCTAGTTCCCGAGCGAGTCGTTCAAATGATACGCTTCCACTCCTGGCACTACGCTTCTCACTCGTTCCATGCTCGCTCAAATCGTTCGTAGTTCCTCATCGTTCCATCGGTTCCATCCATCTAACCTCTCTCTCTTACCATCGGTTCCATCCATCCAACCTCTCTCTCTTACCATCGGTTCCATCCATCCAACCTCTCTCTTACCATCGGTTCCATCCATCCAACCTCTCTCTCTTACCATCGGTTCATCCATCCAACCTCTCTCTCTTACCATCGGTTCCATCCATCCAACCTCTCTCTCTTACTAGCGGCGTAAAGAATCAAGCGCCCGCCCGAAACGTCCGATCTTTCTTTCCCGTTCTTACTACTTTGAAAATATAAGGAAATATATTTTATATCATATCAAAGCTCATATAGTCCCGGTTCTGGTACCAATGTGAGGTAAGTAAGTGAAAGTAGACTTTAAGTCGTGCGTCTAAGGGTAATTTTTGTAATGACGAACGACAGAACTATAAAAGGAACGATACCTTTCGGAACGTTCGGTACCAAATAGAATTGGATGCATATAGGGGACTTAAGTAAGCCCCGGAACTAAATGAACTGGTGAACTAAAGGAGTGAAGTAGTACCAGGAGTGGAAAGTATACATATTATTATTTCCCTTCTCCGGACACAAAACGCGCAAGTCTACAGGTAAGTTAGTTAGGGCGAGGCGGAGGGAGGAGAGCTCAAGTGCTAAGATAACTGGCAGGGCCGGCAGGTGGGCTGCACAGCACGCTGCACAGTCCGGGATTCGGACCCCCTGGCTTGCGTCACGCCATCGCCTGTGTCGGGCGGCGCGTAGGGAAATGTGAAGACCATCTTCAGGCAGTTTATCAATACTCGTGGGGGCTAGCATATCGCGGCAGCTTTGGCGAACAGAAGTGGTTAAAAATCATCAATCAATCATCTGATTTTCGTGTTTTAATTCATAGTATCCATGCTCTGTGAGTTATGAAAATTGTTCCTTGTTAACCTACTTCACAAAATCAATTTGGTTTTTTTAATGTTTGTTACATCGAAACTGGTACTATTTATGAACCGATTTCAAAAATTCTTTCTTCTTTCGAATGGTAAATCCAATAGTTTGGTCTCATTTTTTAAATCAGGAATCGGGCCAGTAGCCAGGTTCCTACATGAAAAAAATGTGATAAACTTCACTCGGTTCTACCTGGATGACATTATACATCCGGCCTTGTTGTGACTTTTCGGTGTATAGTCATTGTAGGATCGTATATTCGTTTATATTATGTAATATGTTTGGACTTCACCGTTAGAAGACAGAATTTGTAGGTCGTTTTCGGTTTCATAGACGACATATTTTGTATACTAAGTAATATGTCATGACGTCGGTTTTTAGGGTACCGTACCCGAAGGGTGCCAAACGGGACCCTATTACTGAGACTTCGCTGTCCGTCTGTCCGTCCGTCCGTCCGTCCGTCCGTCCGTCCTGTCTGTCACCGGGTCCGCCTGCACGAACCGTAATAGCTAGAAAGCTGAAATTTTCACAGAATGTGTATATCTGTTGCCGCACCAACCACAAATATTGAAATACGAGAGATATTGCAAATTAAAGGGGGCCCCGATACAAGAGACGTGTTTAGATACACTTACGCATTTCAAAATGGAGATCTTGACTGAAACTGTTTATTTATTGTCATAGCAACCATGTCATAGACACATATACTACACACGGTATGATGTAGACTCTCAATCCGGAGGTCGTCGGTTCAAATCTCGTGAAGGCATAAACTTTTTAAATTTTCTTTTTGTTTATTTTTTTATTGTTTTGAGTGCTTTTGATTTGTTGTACGATGGTACGGTACCCTTCGTGTGCGATACCGACCCGCACTTAACCGATTTTTTAAATTGGTGAATTATTTTATTGACAGACACGCATATGCGCGGCCTGCGCCTCACCACCAAGACGAGAAGTGTACTATATGCCTGTCCCTGTTCGAGGTGGATAGCGACTGCAGGTAAGAGCGAGACCGAGTCGGCACCATCGTCTTACGTTCTAACTCGGGATAATTATAAAAGTTCTTCAGCTCGCCACAAGATGACTCTCATGCTAAAAAATACTTTTACATTAGTCCTACATCGCGTAATTGAGTTACAATATTAAACAGTTTGTCTATAAAGTCGTGACATTAAATAATGGCAACATATGGGACATATTAGGGCACCACTGCATATTTTGATAGACAAGCCAAATATATCATTAAAAAAAACACGCAGTAGTCTGCAAATGTTGCCACATTTAATGTCACCACTTTATAGACAAACTGTACTAAAGCATGGTGGATTTATTTATCCCCTTGATGATTGATAATGTAATAAACTTGTAAGAAGCTATGATTTGGAATGTATGGATCTCTTTTCCTACAATAATTTTGAGAATAACGTAAGTTGCAGGAAAGCAAATTGTGTGACTATGGTTTAATATTTCAGACGGCTGCCATGCATGCATCTGTTTCACATGGAGTGTGTGGACCAGTGGCTGAGCACCAACAAGCACTGCCCGATCTGCCGCGTGGACATCGAGACGCATCTCAGCAAGGACGCCGCGTTCTAGAACGAAGCGGCTGAGCAACATACAAAGGCAAGTAGACCGTGGTAGACGAGAGTGTCGAAAAATCCATCAAGTGCGAGTGCAACTCCCACACGAAGGGTTCCGCACCATCGTACAACAATAAGTTCACCAAAAACATGTTTTTTTGTGTGGGGACTAGTGGTGGTTAATATAACGTAAAGCCGTTAAAAGCAGCACGTTATTTACTTGTAACAAAAAGCGCGTGCTATTAGTCGAATCAGAGCTATGTTATTAACGAAGCGGACCGACGCACGCCATGCGCGCTGCTAGCGCCAGCGGACTTTTTGTAGTGTTACGTTAAATGGTATGGCTCAATCTTACTCGGATCCGAGTAAAGGCCTGTGCCCCTCGGTCTCGGTGGGGACATTAATGGGCTACATTTACTTTATTTACTTACGTTAAAAATAGCACAGCGCAGCGTGATCAGTCGACCGGTTGCTCGCAACCGCGCTGGATGTTGCGTGATTTCGCGCGCTTTCTCGAATCAAATGTAACGTAAACGTTACCCCTTTGACTCGTGTAAACTTAGTAGAAATGTAAATATTTATGTTGTGTCATAAACAAACGATGTATTTTAGACAGTTACAGTTGAGTTTGTAATTAAATACCTATAGTTATTTATCGGACTATTAATCTAACGCCAGATTGTAACATAGTGTTCGCTAACGTTAAAACATTCACAATGCGTTCGACGCGTTCGTTTCGTTATAACTTAGCGTGTAAATTAGCATGCTAAAAAATAGCATATTCCAATTAGCATGTTACAAATTATAGCCGTTATGACCACCACTAGTGGGGACACCATTCTTTTTTGTATTAAAGTCTTCACAAAATAAAAGGCCCGTTTTGACAGTTCACGCCCATGAAGTTTTAACCCCTAATGCGTAGGTAATAAAAGCCAACTGTTGCGTACAAGCAAAGCGTACAAGTTGCACCAAGGCGTTAGGGGTTAAAACTTCATGGGCATGAACTGTCAAAACGGGCCTTTTATTTTGTGAATGGTGTAGTTCATTATTTGTTGCTGTAGTTGCAACAGCTATACAGATTCTGTGAAAAATCCACTCTCTAATTATTACGGTTCGTGTGATAGAGCCCGCTGACGGACGGACGGACAGACAGACGGACTGACACAGCAGAGGCTTTTTTAGATCAGTTAAGGCCGATAAAGTCCTGTTTTCTGATAGTCCTGTTTTCTCATTCGCCTTCTGAGCTACAGACTATGCTACAACAACTCAGCCATGCAAGCCTCGAGGTTGGACTTAGCATGAACATGTCAAAGACCAAGGTCATGTCTAACAGCAAGGAGCATACGGTGGACGTGGATGGGGTTAGAATTACATATGTCCAAGAATATATCTATCTAGGCCAAATAGTCTCTTTCCAGGCACGATAAGACAAGGAAGTCGATAGACGCGTCGAAAACGCCTGGAAAAGCTTTTGGTCTATGAAGGAGCTCATGAAGGGACAACTTCCGTTGTCCCTGAAACGAAAGCTCATGAACATGTGCATTCTCCCCATCCTTACCTACGGAGCCCAGACTTTGACTGACGCGCAAAGGTTCAGACTCGGAGTTTGTCAGAGAAACATGGAACGCAGCATTCTCGGTGTTCGGCTTTCAGACCGGGTCCGGAATTCCGAGCTGCGCTCCCGGACAAAGATTATAGATGTAGCTCAGAAAGCTGCCCAATGAAAGTTGGACTGGGCCGGTCACGTTGCTCGAATGCTGCCAAATCGTTGGGCTAAGAGAACCACAGACTGGCTCCCAGTAAATGCAAAGAGAAAGCGTGGCCGACCCAGGAAGAGATGGAGTGATG
Organism: Argyresthia albistria; assembly: GCA_963457715.1. Classification (NCBI taxonomy): domain Eukaryota; kingdom Metazoa; phylum Arthropoda; class Insecta; order Lepidoptera; family Argyresthiidae; genus Argyresthia; species Argyresthia albistria. The sequence continues at coordinate 5,699,676 of OY735270.1, read as the reverse complement.
AGTTGGGTCTATGGGATAAAGAGTGGAAGGGAGACCGCTCAGGATTGAATGAAGTGAAAGAGGGGGGGAGAGGCCTTTGCCCAGCAGTGGGACATTACAGGCTCATAATAAATAATAATAATAAAGGCCGATAAAAATACAAAATAAATATACCCTTTCCAGCTACATAGCTTTCAAATTGGCGTGAACTATGTAATAAAAAATTAAACTATTCCGTCTATTCTCTATTAGTTGTTATTACGAGATATCACATTTATTTATATTTATGGCAGTAATAAGAACATTGTAGGCCTTCTTCAGGGTTTTGGATCTTCAAATATACATTGTTCCACTGAGCAGACCTCCTCTTCTTTTATTTTTTGGACCTCGAACTTTTTCAAGCATCACAATGTTAGTGGATGACGGTTATTTGCTTCGCTTTGAAACCAAAACACATTTTGCTATATTTTTAAGTTTCCTCTAACCCTGAATATCCTCGTTCTTCTGAGATAAAAAGAAGAACCATTGAACCAGCTATAGTTTTGTACAATGTGTCCATTTTACCTAACATTGGATCTTGTCTTTCAGATTCGGACTGCTGCAGATGGCTCGCTTTTGAACCTCCAGGCTCTCTTGCTGGAGACAGTCATTCTTATTTCTCTCTTTTGAAACTGTCCTGCAAACAAATGTTCATTAGACTGTGGATCTGTTAGGCAAACAGTTTGCAAATGGGTCTTTCCTAATGGGTCTGCCCCATAAATATACATAATTTTACCCTATGAAGTTATTTATGACCAATATTTTTGTTTTTTATACACAAACAAATTCATGTATTCAATACACACTATAACAATATTATAAGTCAAGAGGAGTGACTAATGTTGGCTAATGTAAGGAATATTGGTTGAGAGTCGAAGAGATGTGGCTAATCTCATTACTTTCGTTTTTGTTATAATTTATAAAAATAGGAAAACAAGACTAAAATTAAAAATATATGGTAATGTTCTCAATAAATTTATGTTTTTATACTTAGTATATTTTATTTACGGCCGATCTTTCAATCCTTAGTTAATTTCAATTTATCTCTTTATCTTAGGAATTTGACATTTCACAGGTTAATATAACTATAACTAAATGGCTGTTTATCTGGGGATTGAAAAATCGCCCCTTATGTACCTGTGAGATTGGTCAATTATTCCACACATAGCATCTGATGCACCTACATTACCAGACAAGTAGGAAATCTGAGCTGATGTTGTGGCCAGTTTATCCGCATAGTCGATGTAACCTAAAATTAGGAATGGAGTAAAGCCTCGTATTCATTAGTGGACAAAATCGCTCGACATGTCGAGAGCAGTCGCGGGACATCTGAAGTGCGACTGTCGGAGACAAAGTCGCTCGACATGTCGAGAGCAGTCGCGGGACATCTTAAGTGCGACTGTCGGAGAGAAAGTCGCTCGACATGTCGAGAGCAGTCGCGGGACATCTAAAGTGCGACTGTCGGAGACAAAGTCGCTCGACATGTCGAGAGCAGTCGCGGGACATCTTAAGTGCGACTGTCGGAGACAAAGTCGCTCGACATGTCGAGAGCAGTCGCGGGACATCTTAAGTGCGACTGTCGGAGACAAAGTCGCTCGACATGTCGAGAGCAGTCGCGGGACATCTTAAGTGCGACTGTCGGAGACAAAGTCGCTCGACATGTCGAGAGCAGTCGCGGGACATCTTAAGTGCGCCTGTCGGAGATAAAGTCGCTCGACTGTCGGAGACAAAGTCGCTCGACATGTCGAGAGCAGTCGCGGGACATCTGAAGTGCGACTGTCGGAGACAAAGACGCTCGACATGTCGAGAGCAGTCGCGGGACATCTGAAGGGCGACTGTCGGAAACAAAGTCGCTCGACATGTCGAGAGCAGTCGCGGGACATCTTAAGTGCGACTGTCGGAGACAAAGTCGCGTGACACTTTGCTCGTCCACACAGTTGTGGTTGAGATCTCAAAACAATACTAAAGCCAGGCCGCGGACACTTCGCAAATGTGCACTTACAAAGCTACAAGTACAAACAGGGTGACATTTAATTAGCTGACCATATTTTGGGGAATGATAGAAAAAAAAGAAAAGAATTCGTCCCCCAGTACATTGCCCCGATCAAATGATTTCAAGTTACTATGGGAGACCCATTTTTTTTTCGGTTGCGACCATATGTTTGTTCCATTGGGAAAGTTCTTCATAATGATGGGTACTATCATTCCCAAAATATGGTCAGCTAATTAAATGTCACCCTGTATATGTATAGGCCTCGCCGACGACGCTCCCCGCAAACGGCGGCGGCGCTCGATTCAGTGGGTTGCCGCTAGTTGCCGCGCGCAAACCGGTTAGCGCGTATCCGCGCTCGCGCCCCCCGGCGGCGGCGGCGCCCCCCTGCCCGCGTATACTTTAAAAATAATGTCGATGAAATATAGCATCTCATTTGAGTGCCTAAATAATTACTACACAAAATAGACATACCTACAGAAAATACATGTAAGAAAAACAATGTACAAAGTTATCTTACTTTATCTTACTTTCATTCATTTCAGGGTTCCGTACCCGAAGGGTGCCAAACGGGACCCTATTACTGAGACTCTGTCGCGACAGAAAGAGAGGCAACTTTTAGGTAAATAATCGAAGTGCATGCGCCGCGCTACACAGTATGAATTGTACTTTATTGCGTTGGAGCAAGAGTCGCTTTTTAATTGAATGGTTTTGTACAGTGTCCAATCTGTTCTTAACTCTTTATTAATTTGTGCTAAAGCATAGAAGTAGCCTAAAAATAGCAGTTATCACATTATCAGAAAGGAGTCAATCCCTAATTGATGTGCAAGAGCGGGGGAAAATGTCACGGAAGGCTGATGGTCTATGGTTGTCCACCAATTCAGTCCCTTTCTGTGATCAAATCGGTTTCTTAAAGCTTCAAATCTGGACTCGGGTGGTAGATGTATCGGTGTTTTTCTTGATTTGGCGAAGGCCTTCGATACTGTCTCCATACCAATATTGCTACAAAAGCTAGAACGATTGGGCATTCGAGGGTTACCCTTGAATTGGTTCAGCAGCTACCTAATAGACAGGAGACAGTGTCTAAAGATTAAACCCTGCACAGAGACGAGTGACTCGGCTTCAGTGAGATTCGGAGTCCCTCAAGGCAGTATTCTGGGCCCGACGCTTTTTATCATATATATAAATGATCTTTTAAATCTTCCCATCCTGCATGCCGAGATAATCTGTTACGCCGACGACACAGCCATATTGTTCCATGGAAAATCCTGGAACAGCGTCTTCAATTCGGCTGAGTCGGGGTTGAGACAAGTGGCGAACTGGTTGGACAAGAATTTGCTCACACTAAACGCCTGCAAAACCAAATACCTAGCTTTTCACATTACCGAAGCAACCGCTCCCCCAGCAAACGCCAGGATGCAAATCCACAGGTGCAACGTGCAAAGTGGAGCGAAAAGCTACATTTAAGTATCTGGGTATAATGCTGGATGATAAACTCACATTCGGAGCCCACGTCTCTATGATATCCAGTCGTATACGTAAAGTTATCAACATTATGAAACTTTTGAGACATTCGGCAAAGAAAAGTCTACTTATATCCATTTATATAGCTTTGTGTCAATCATGCATAACTTACTGCATCTCAGTGTGGGGCAGCGCTGCCAAAACCCACCTTGTACAATTAGAGCGAGCACAAAGGTCGGTTCTCAAAGTAATGTTACGCAAGCCGCGACTTTTTCCTACCGACTTACTTTATCGGGAAGCCGGTGTCCTTACTGTCAGACAGTTGTACATCTTTAGAGCCGTCACTACAGGATACAAAGCCTTCACCGCATCTTCTGCCTACGCTATTCAAATGAAAAAGAGACGCCCCCGTGCAGTAGTACCCAATGCAGGGACAGTCTTTGCTCGCCGTTTCCCCTCGTACGCCTTTCCACACCTTCTTAACACAATCCAAAATACACATAACATAGTCGCTAAGCCCTTTCAAGAATCAAAAAAGATTTTGAAAGAGTTTCTGTTGTCGCTGAACTATAACGATACTGAGTCCTTATTGAAATAGCCACATGTGAATCCCAATGTTTTACCGGATTTCTAAACGAGATTTTTATATACTTAAGTACTTTTAATTTAATTTAAACTGTAAATATACTTTAACCCTTTAAATTTAAAACTGCCTTCTAAAGCTAACTTGTTTGTTTGGTTGTTAAATTGTCAACTCCTGTAACCACAAGGGTCCCATAGGACAGGCTCTGCCTAGTTTGGGATCCGCTGTTTTTCTCTAGACACTAAAATTCTATAAGTATTTCTTTTCTTCTGTATTAACTTGTGTGTAATTCGAAGGCAAATAAATGATTTTTTACTTTTTTTCATAGCGAAAGTTGCTCAAAATGATGTCCCTAACAACCCCTAAAATATGACTATACCTTTCTGTTACACATACTTACTACATTGATTTGTATTAGATGCTTATATTACATTTAGCATACTCAGGTCCCCACATACGACAACCACAAATGCCGACACGTGAAATTAGAAGCAGCCGTATCTTATGGTGGGAAATCGCGTGACTGACGTGTGGCGGGCGGGGCATTTTGAAGCGTGTGCGTGTGACAAGAAGCGATTTCCCAGTTATTCCCCAATTGGTAGCCAGTACCTACAAGGAATATTTGTATGTAACAATATACATGTTTTGACCATTAATGCCCGGTCCCAATAACCCATCTATCCATGGTTGTCACATTACTAGAGTTAGATTTGACAGTTGCACTATAGAACTTATGTCAAATTCGACCCTATCTATCAGTAGATTGAGGATAGATAAGTTATTGAAACTGGATGTAAATCTGACGTGTGGCGGGCGGGGCATTTTGAAGCGTGTGCGTGTGACAAGAAGCGATTTCCCAGTTATTCCCCAATTGGTAGCCAGTACCTACAAGGAATATTTGTATGTAACAATATATACATGTTTTGAGTTCTAGAAAAAGGTGCTGTAGTTTCGATGAAATTTGCAATGTAGGGGTTTTTGGGGATAAAAAGTCGATTGAGCTAGGTCTTTTGACTGAAAAATGCGTTATTTCTCAGTTTTCATGCTGTTCTAATACCCATGCAATAGGATTGCAATTTCATTTTAGTACAATGAAAATAAGGCATAAAGTCCAATGAAAATAAATAATCGGTTAAGTGCGGGTCGGTATCGCACACGAAGGGTACCGTACCATCGTACAACAAATCAAAAGCACTCAAAACAATAAAAAAATAAACAAAAAGAAAATTTAAAAAGTTTATGCCTTCACGAGATTTGAACCGACGACCTCCGGATTGAGAGTCTACATCATACCGGCTAACCACAACCATGTGGGTTGACGCGAAATATGCTATCATATTTAAATGTGTAGTTTGTGTCTATGACATGGTTGCTATGACAATAAATAAACACTTTCAGTTCCAAAACAGAGCAGCATATTAATGTTAATGCAGTCTGACTGATGATATGAATATAATGTTTTATTGTGTTTGTACCACCAACCGCTGAGTGAAGCTTGGTTCCCAGATATTAATACGGCCACTTCTAGCTTCTCATGGCGGCATTAGTGGTTGGGGCCAGAAGCCCGTGAGCAGCAATACTTAGATGTTTTAATACTATCACATACATGTCAAGACTTGCAAGTTATGCTTTGTATCAGTCAAGGCGTGTCGGACAGCAATCAGTTCGTCCCAGTGTTCTTTGGGAGTACAATCTCCCAATTCCATGGCTTGTTCTACAAGACATATCTCCTTTTTTAATGTCACTCGGAGTCTGTAATAAATATATTGCATTGAGGTGTCCCTTCCTTCAAGAATTTATTCATTAGGAAAATAATAAACCTAGCAATTAGAATACTAATTGGGCTATTAGCCGAGGTTAGTTTTAGTTTGTATCTTCAATTCATTTAGGTTAGGATGATGTTCAAATGAATAGGTTATTTAAAATTATCCTGGCGAATACATATGATAACTAAGATAGATAAAACAGCGTAAATTAACCTGAAACCAGCGGACTAAAGGCTAGAGGTTTAAAGTACAAAAACTTACTTTTCACTAGTTTCTTGAAAAGCTACAACTGTAACGGTAAGCAGTTGTGTGGCTGCGTTTACATTTACGGTGGTAGCTTGGCGGATCAGGAACTCATGGCTCAAGTTGTCATCGCAGTCGCTAGGCAACATTTTATCTTTATCTGTTCCCTTGCAACTTACCGCAACCAAGAGACCCAAAGGTGTCGGCGCGAGGTTGCGAATTTTACACACTACGGTCCTCTTGGGAGTCCTGTAGACTGTTTTGAGCGATTGAAGGAATCTGTTTCTAAACATTTTGTGGCGGGTATGTAACGGTTATCTTACGGAATAATTTTCATTTTTGATCCATTTCCGAATCACTATTTTTTCTATCAAACAGAGCAGAGACAGCCAGAGATAGCGCAAGATGTCAGATAAATGTCAGCTGTCATGTGAATTTTGACATTACAATTCTTAAAAAAAAAGTGTTCCGCAAGCAACGCAAATGAGCAATATTGTGTATTAGCGCCATCTATCGACAAATAGAAAGTGATTGGCGCTACAAAAAAATAGGATACACGCACGATACACAAATATAATATACGACAGATTATAGCTCTGCCATACATTCTTTTTAAATTATTACATTTTATTCTTGTACGACTTCAAATGTTTGCGAGTAATCCCTGTGCGGTACGTTGGCTGCGCTCACGTTAAAGTTCAACACAGCTACACTTCGGTCGGCGGCCGCAATCAACTTTGTCGAGTCGAATCCGAGGCTGTAGATTGGAGAGCTCTTCTTTTGTGTAAAGTACATCTGAAAATGAACAATGTTTGTCCGAATCTCAACAGCTCAACTCTGCGAAAGCATTTGCGGTGTTCTCCGATCTCATCCGAACAGACGATCCTAAAGGCGGGAGCAGACTGCTGTTGTAACGTAACATGCAATGTAACATGAACGGAGCATTTCATCAGTGTGTACGAAGCGCGCGCTTGCGGCGCGCACGAACCGTGCATGTACCAATAGTAGCACTTAGCATTACCTACTCGCATCTGTTCCCGGCATGCGCGCGACGCGCGTTCCGCAGTACAGAAACATACCACCCGTCGACACTGGCGCCCCTTTGTTTTCGGCGGAAAAACCGACAATAGGGGATTTTTTGACATCTAAAAATAGTTCTGAAAGCTGCCGACAGATGGCTTTGTATAGACATGAATTCATATGACAGTCTGTTGTCGTCACAGAAACTGTTGCATAATACCTAGTTATGTGAAGTTTCATACACTACTTTATCTACTTTCATACTAAAGTGTCTCTCATACAAAATTCTAAGTTAAAACACAACAATATTTCCACATGAATGCACACAGTGCTTTAGACCTTAGACACAATAAACAAAACGTTGTCTCGTCATGTTGACGTTTTGTTGTCGCCAAAACTTAGCATATCACAGCGCATGCGCGGAGCATGGGCCACATTATCAAACCTCATATCAATGAACCTCTTTGTTTAAAACTTCCTACGTCCAAGTACATCAAACCGAAGTACATATAACAGAAAGGAAGATGCAAACTCTATGCATCAAACACTGAGTGGCTGTTTGGTTGTCAACTATAGTTAAAAAAAAAAACTTTCCAACGATACAGACTACAAAAACCTTGGCTGTATGGTTTCAAGACCCTTGCCTTTCCCAAAAAAAGTAGAACTGTATCATTATGGAAAAAAGTTTAATAATAACATCAGTTTTGTTCGAGAAGTAGTGTGTTAATATAAAAAAAAACATTTGATTATTGTATTGCGATTATAAAGTACGTCATTATGAATTCAATTTCAAGTTTGTAATTGGGACTTTATGACATGAGAGTAGATAAAAGCTTTATTTAACTGGCACTGTGTGTATGTCTGTATGTCTAATGTATGTTCGCGTCAAATCTATCCGCTTGAATTTGGCCCACTTCCCGTTATCCGATTGAGCTAAAATTTTGCATACGTATGTAAGTTGGATGACAATGCAATATTTTTTTGACTTGGAGCTGATCTGATGACGGAGACGGAAGACGGCCTTGGGAACTCTGTCATAAAACATCGCAAGCCCGTCGAATTTGGACTCGTTCGATTCGTCTTGACGAATACTTTGGTCCTAGAATATTTTTATGACATGGAGCTGATCGGATGTTTCAGTCCAAAAAGTTCAACTGTAAAATTGGACAAACTGGACGAAAGCAGTCCAGTTTATTCAACTAGTTGATCATACAGTTGAACATATTGGAATGGAGGATGCTGGAGCCGGAAGGTGGCTAGGGGAACTCTATAATAAAACGACGCAACCGCATCATGTTTGGGCTCGTTCGATTCGTCTTGACGAATCATTTGGGTCTAAATTTTTTTTTACATGGAGCTGATCTGATGCTGGATTCGGAAGGTGGCCAGGGGAAACCTTTAATAAAACGACGCAACCCTAATATGTTTGAGCTTGTTCGATTCGTCTTGACTTGACAAATAATTTTGTCCTAGAATATTTTGTTATGACATGGAGCTGATTTGATGCTGGAGACGGAAGGTGGTCAAGGGAACTCTGTTACCAAATGACGCAGCTCTATCGAGTTTGGGCTCATTTGATTCGTCTTGACAAGTACGTTGGTCCCGGATGATTTCCAGGGGCTGATGATGATGGAGCCGGAAGGTGACCATGGGAAATCGATTACCAAAGGACGCAACCCTATCAAGTTTGGACTCGTTAGATTGGTCTTGAAAAGTACCTGCTCTAGGTCTAGATTAGAATTTTTGTTAAATATCAAGATGATGTTAAAAATTGAAAAATAAATTAAAATTAAAATAATATTTTTAAACAAAGCTTTTGTTTAAATGCTCTAAAAAGGAGAAAATAACATTTCAATTGAATCAAATGCGTCAATTTATTACATTACCCTATTATCTATGATATAAGCTTGTTGCGAGATTTAATTAGGTAGGCAGTAGGCAGGTAGGCACCTATAACACAAAGTAGTAAATCCCTCAACAGGCTTTTATATCATAGAAAATTGTGTAATGAAATAAATTGAAGCATTCAATTCAATAGGTGATTTAAAAAAAAAAAACAACTTAAGTACTAACCGCCGGTACCCCCAGAGTCATTTAATGATTCATTAAGGATTACTAAGTAAAGGATTTTGTATGTAAATTCAAATTTGGAACTGACTTAATAGTTGATTAAATCTCTCTGGGTGCGGCGGTAAGACATAATCGCGAAACAGTTAACGGACGGAATGACAGACAAGAACGAACGTTGGTTGACACGCCGCGCCGTGTTGCTCTATGGTAGACACGCACACGGCAGACAGTCTATGGGCTGCGTTCAAGATCGGTCAAAAATTACTTACACTGTGAGGACAACAGACTGTGTCATATGAATTCATGTCTATACAAAGCCATCTGTCGGCAGCTTTCAGAACTATTTTTAGCTGTCAGAAAATCGCCCATTTTTCTTTTTAGGGCATATAAATTATTTTAAATAAATGCTTTGTTTAAAGGTGATGTGTACTTTTTCCTAGACAGTTATAATTAATATTTTGAAATAAAACTGCCACCCAGAACAATAACTTAATATGGCAACACTGTTCTGTCCCGTCAATGTCAACAGCCCCCTGTTCCGAGTCACGCCACAATCGATTACAGCGTCTACGAAGACGTTCCGAGTCAGCTTTGGCGATACAAAACGATGGCATCGTAGACGCTGTAATCGCTTTATTATAGCGTGACTCGGAACATGGGGAAAGTGTCAAAAATGACAACTGAATTAATTATTATTATTTTTTTGCTGCTTAGCTAAGCAAAGGATACTACAGGATATAAATCTTACCAATACAAATATTTTTTTCAAAATTAATAAAAAATGGCGGCTTTAATAAAAAAATAAAATTCGTAGGCTTTATTCATATTCGTTTCCCTACCAGAAAAGCCGCATATGATTATGGTTCAAACATCAGTACCGGAAAAATATATCTCCTTTATTTTTTACTTTTAATTTATTTCCTAGTATGATGGATGATGATGATCGATGATCTCACGAAGAAGTTTTGACTATAGGATAGGTCTAAAGAACTTTGTTCTAATAAGAATAAGGTTATAGTTAGTAATGCTTACTTGTACTTAAAGTCTTCACAAAATAAAAGGCCCGTTTTGACAGTTCACGACCATGAAGTTTTAACCCCTAATAACAATGCGTAGGTAATAAAAGCCAACTGTTGCGTACAAGCAAAGCATAAAAGTTGCATCTAGGAAAAGCGCTTCTATTACCTACGCGTTAGGGGTTAAAACTTCATGGGCGTGAACTGTCAAACGGGCCTTTTATTTTGTGAAGACTTTAGACTTATCATAAAAGTAGTTCCACTGACTCATTAGAACCCTCTAGAACCTTCGTTACCTGCACATGTTGCATGGTCTTCCGGTCATCAAACAGCACGCAGCGCGAGTATTCAGAGGAGCCGACGAGAATGCTGCGTTGTCCGTCTGTTTTGACACAGTACAGGGTGCTCCGAAACGGGTCTACAGTGCTATACACCTAAAAAGAGTTTACTTTTATTTAGTAGGTTTCACCTATTTAATTGTTCATGATTCATAGGTGAAAATCTCGTCTAATTATAATTACCTACTGACCTCTGAACTGTCCTTATTTCCTAATTCATAATAGATTTATGTTCACATTATCTTAAACAAGTATGGCCGTGCTGTTAGTGGCATCAGTCTTATTAGAGATAAGCTCGCCTTTGTACACGTTTTCTATGTTTTTTACTGTCCTATGTAACTTTTTGTGTGCAATAAAGAAATTATGAAATCAGTCCTTTTGGTCATTTCATTAAAAGTATACAATTATTCGTACCATTTCATTGGACCTCGTGTCCACAGCTTCTAATAACCCCGAGTGTGTGACGTAGCACACCGTGTTTGTGTTGTGCCACTGAATATCTCGAACAGCCTTCTTGCGGTTCAACAGTCTTTGCGGATTGATTAAAACATTGCCTCTGAAACAAACATCAATTGGGTTCGTTAATAATGTTGTGCTGTTATTTGAGCGTCAACAATCGGCCTCCAGTCTTCGTAAGTCGTAGCTGACAATAGTTATTCATTGGCTAGAGTCTGGCTGGCTAGTGAAAGAAGTCCCAAGAAAACCGCGGAAAATTAAAAAAAATCTTAATGTGGCCACATTTACTGTACACCGAATTAACGGAGTTGATACTTTGATGTTTTTATTTTAATTTTATTGTTCGATACCTATTTACTCTCATGACGTGGTTGATTGGATGAAAAAGAGAATATTATATTAGTAAAAACGCGCGTTCGTAAATTCATAGAGCATGGGATGGGTTAAGTAGGTACCTACTGAATATATTTTTTACCATGCCTACCACACAGTTTCCCACTGCTGGGCAAAAACCTTCATTTCGAGTATAAAGTAAACATACTTAATTAATAAACTTTATTATTCTGTTTCATAGTCACAATCAGACACAAATAATTCAAAACCCGTATTTAAGCCACCTGGAAACAAATATGAGTAATTGCAATCAACCACATTTAAATAAATGTATAATATCCAAAAGAACAGAATAGTAACTGAAATTAAAGAAAAATAATAAATAGTCAAGTAAAGTATCAAAATGTTGTAAGCCAAGTATAAACAAAGTAATAATTCGTTTGACAAGTAAATAATGTTGCAATCATCAAAGTTTGAAAACTACCAAAGGAAAGGATTCGCTGGCCAGACTCTAGGCGCCAGGCCGACTAAAACCATACCTGTTAGGCGATGCGTTACCTGGAATGGAAGGGACTGCCTAACACGCTATAAAGAAACTGCTTATGGTGTTGCTACCGATCCCATGTTGGACAGAAACTTTGGAAAAAATAATTGGCTAGGCGTGGGCTCTGCCACCCTATATGTGAAAGGTGTGAAGTATGTTTGTTCTTGTACATTATGCATGCAGTGCCATGCCAGTATTGTATAGTAACTGTGATTATGCAAATAAGTTAAAACGGCACTTACGTCTCCACATCTAGCAAGATTGGCTCACAGTTTCCATTTGGCCCTATAGCCACTTTGTCCTCCGTAGAATTTACCGCTAGACATCTCAAGCCGACGCATTGTGGTATTGTGACATCCTTTACACCTGAAAATAGGAAGAAAGCATTTCGGCATGTTTTTTTACACTTTTTACATTATTTGCAAATAGGAAGAATGTCATTAAAAAAAATCATGCCAAAGGAGATGTGTACTTTTTCCTAGACAGTTGGTACTTTATTAGAAATAGTCATGAACCAAGCTAAAACCATATTTATATGAAATAATATAATTTATGGATTCTAAATATATATCATGATATTTTTTTAAACCGCCGTTTTTTAGTTTTCGATTTAAAAATAATTAATATTTTGAAATAAAAATGCCACCCAGAACAATAATTTGTTCCCAGTCGCGCCACGGTCGATTGCAGCGTCTACGAAGACGTTCCGAGTCAGTTTTCGCGATACAAAACGATGGCATCGTGGACGCTGTGATCGGTTGTGGCGTGACTCGGAACACGGGGAAAGTGTCAAAAATGACAACACAATGAATGACAGTTTTTTTTGCTGCTCACCTAAGCAAAGGATACAGGATATAAATCCTACCCATACAAATATTTTTTTCAAAATTAATTAAAAATGGCGGTTTTAATAAAAAAAATATTTTCGTAGGCTTTATTAATATTCGTTTCCCTAACAGAAAAACCGCATATGATCAAAAATCAGTACCGGAAAAATACATCTCCTTTCCAAATTCCTAATTATTTATTGCAACATTGTGGTTTTACAGTTCTTAAAATTAAATCTTAAATTTCCTTAGTGTCTTCTCAATATAACTTTTACAGATAAGAATCCTTTCGACGCATAACACCTCAAACTGTACAAAGCAAACTAGAAAGCCGCAAATCGATGTACAGGCACATGTACAGGATAGCAATTTGGCACACGGGTGCTGCAGGTTAAAACAATACATTTGAGCGGTAGGTACCTATCAAAAATATTCCCATGTGGGGGGGGGGGGGGGGGCACAATGACGTCATATTTTTTTTGTATGGGATTTGAATTTTATTGAAGTAAAACTTCTTGGGGCACGGGGGTAAAATTTATTTAACCTCTCTACTGTGGGTTATTCATATATTTGCTTTTCAATTGCTAGTAGCCGGGTGCTATCACGAGTGGCTAAGAAATGTAACGGAAATTGGAATCGGTGACGTCAGGGTCGGCTGAAGACTTTTAAAACCGCAACTATTTTCAATACGGTTTTTAACTAATCAGATAAGATAATAATACATTCGTACAATAAAGAATGTTAATTAGTGAGAGAAAAACCTGATGAAACGTTAACAAATAAAAATTATTTTAAGCATTCTTCCACGAGTTCTTGATTTCCGGTATGGCCAAGATGGCGCCGCCGCCGCCGCCGCCGCTGGCTGGGATAAACAAAAGTCAAAGTCAAAGTCAAAGTCAAAGTCAAAGGTGTTTATTTGTAAAACATAGGTTGTAGTATAATGATCTTAAATATTTGTAATATCGTATCTCTATGCTTGGCCCAGTGGCATACAAATATTCAATTGTGTAGTAAACTACAGTGTCGTGTCATCTAGATATTCTCTTATGGAGTAGTACATTTTATTCAATAGTAACTTGCGGATTTCTGTCTTAAATTGTATTATATTGTCTAACCTACGTATGCTATCAGGCATGTGATTAAAAATTATGGGTGCCATGCCGAGAATGTTATTTTTATATAATGCTGTTTCGTGACTAGGCATGATAATCTTTGTCTGGTGACGCTTGCTAGAATAGTTAATAAATAGTTGTCTATTGGTTTTGACAAACATTGCTACTTCATAGATGTATAGTGAAGGGAATGTCATAATATTAAGCCGTTTGAAGTGAGGCTTACAGCTGTCAGTGCGTCGGATCCTACAAATAGCTCTTATGCATCTTTTTTGCGCTATAAAAACATTTTCTTTGCCTGCCCCATTTCCCCAAAATATTATGCCAAATCTCAAGACAGAGTCTATATATCCGTTATACGCTAATATCACAGTTTCTTCTGATACAGTTTTTGAGAGTTTGTGCAGCACATAAGAATATTTATTAAGTTTTTTACATGTTTCTACTATCTGCGTCTTCCATTTCATATTGTTGTCTATATGTATTCCCAAAAACTTTGAGACCTGGGTTTCTTCAATGTCTTTACCTAAATAGTTGATGAGAAAGTTTGATGTCTGTATATTATTATTATTATTATTATGGAATGTCATTATTTTTGTTTTCTCAATATTTATTACTAAGTTGTTGCTATTTAGCCAGTCTATTATTTTATGTATTGTGTCATTAATTTCCTTGACAAGATCACTTTGGTCGTCACAGGAGATAATAACTGTACTGTCGTCCGCAAATAGTACCATGGGGTGTTGCACAACTTTGGGCAAATCGTTAATATATGCCAAAAACAGCAAGGGACCCATTACGCTACCCTGCGGCACACCACTTCTTATTTCTCTGGGTTCCGACAGGTAAGATTTTTCCATTTTAGTTTTTAAACATATTTTATCAATTTGTGTCATTTGTTGTCGTGTTTCTAAATAAGATTTTACAAGGTCTATTGCATTTCCTCTTATTCCATATAGTAACAATTTATTTATAAGAATTTCATGATTCACAAAATCAAATGCTTTGGTCATGTCCATGTAAATAGCTACCACAGGAGTTCTTTTGTCTATATTTGATATAATTTTGTGAAGAAAGTCATAAATGGCCATGTTAATTGTTTTATTCTGTCTGAACCCTTTTTGCTCAGCAGCAAATAAATTGTATTTTTCAAAATATGTATATATGTTCTTGTACATAATCTTTTCAAATATCTTTGCAAAGATAGGTATTAATGCAACTGGTCTATAGTTATTAATGTTTAGTTTATCTTCTTTCTTGAACAGCGGTTTTACTATGGCAGTTTTCAATTCATTTGGAAACTGGCCATGTTCCATACATTTATTAATGATATGGCACAGTATTGGAGAGATTATAAGCACGACATATTTCACTACCTTTGTGTTAATGTCGTCATATCCCGTACTGTTAGTATTTTTTAATGAAATAATTACTTTTGATATGTCAGCGGATGTAATTGGATTTAAGAATATAGAATTGCAATTATTTATATTATTATTTATGTTACTAGATGTCAAAATTGAGTCATTTTCAGTATCTAAATTACTATGATTAGTTAAGTCAATAAAGAAATTATTAAATGTGTTTGCAATGTCCGTTGGTTCCGTTATAATTTTACCATCACTCAAAATTTTACTTATGTATTCTTTAGGTTTGTTTGTTTGTGATTTTTTTATTATATCCCAACTAACTTTACATTTATTTACGGCATTGATAATTCTGTAGTTGTTTTGCGATCTTTGTGTCAGTTTTATTATGTTTTTTACTTTCTTTGAATATGTCATATATATATTTTTGTTGTTATCTGAGCGGTATCTACGATACTTCCAAAGAAGTTCTCTTTTGCGTTTGCAGCATAGTCTGATTCCTTTCGAAATCCATTTTTGTTTCCGCATTATAGACACTTTCACTTTTATGACAGGAAAACACAATTTATATAGTAAAGTAAATAGATTATAAAACTCAGTGAACGCATGTTTCGGGTCTTCTGCTTCGTAAACTTGACTGAAGGTTAGTGAATTTAGATGCTCAGCAAATTTTATCATGTTTTCTTGGCAATAGTCCCTCTTTTGAATATACCAGTACTTTATTCTGTAACTTTTGTTTACGGGGCATTGGAGAAGTTGGGCAGAGTGATCCGATAGAGAAAATTCTATAACCTCGCTGTTGCATCCTCGAATGTTGTGGAGTATGTTGTCGAGACAAGTTTGGCTAGCTGGTCGTGTTGGCTGTCTAATCTCTATTTTTAAGTTAAACCTCAATGCTAACTGTTCAAATCTTGTACTGGTTTTATTTGTTTTGAGTAAGTTAATATTAAAATCTCCACACACTATTATCCTGCTATTTTTCTCATATAGAAAATCATGAAAAATATCATCGAGTACACGAAAGAATGTATCAAATGACTCGTTATCATATTTTGGTACTCTATAGATACATAGTATAGAAACTTTTTGGTCAGTTAATTCTGCACCACAGCATTCAATAATATTTGGAATACTGTGTTTTTGAATGCTCTTTATCTCCCTGAATTCAATATTGTTTTTTATTAGTATGCAAGATCCACCATTACGTTTTTTCCTACAGTAACATGACGCTAGTTTAAAGTTTGCTATATTGAGTACATTTGAGTCATTCTCTAACATATTGTGTTCGGTTACACATATTACATCGACTGTTTTATTATCACTACTTAGTTCATCTAGATGTACCATCAACTCATCAGATTTCAATATAAGTCCATTAATATTTTGATGCATTATAATTATTTTGTTAAACACGAAAAAGCTCTTCAGTGGTTTCATTCTTCTGAACATTTATGTTCATAGCCCTTGCATCGAGACATTCATCATTTATATTTGACGTATTACAAATGTCATTGTCTTTTTCTTGAGTCTTTTTATGATCGAAATCTGTTTGGGTTGCTTTGTCAGAGTTTGTGGATAATTTAGTTTTATCTTGGTATTCTAGAAATTTTCGCTTATATTCTAATCTTAATATATGTCTTAATACTAATCTACATAACTTTATATTTTTATCTCTCTGTGTTGTCCAGAAATTATTTGCGTAGTCCATGTCAATGTATGATATATTCTCATGTTGTCCACAAATGAACCTTAGCTCGTAGTTTAGCTTTTTGATGTTGAGATTATAATTATACGGTATCTCACAGGCCATTACATTCGTATTATTAGTCGCATTGATCCAGCATCGCAAAACCAGTGACGTGACCAAAAACTACTTCGTTCAACCTCTTTGTTGGAACCGGAACTTATGTTTGACAGCTGTGCGATGCGATCCATACAGTTTGTAAGAAAAGAGTTTCATCAATGTCACACGGGTCGATATGGATTTCTAAAACAAGCAAAGCAATGCATACATTTGAGCGAGACGGCTTAAAGACGTGACGTCAGATGGTATATAATCTGAGCGAGATGCAAATAGTAGTGACACTATTGAATGAGTTAAGTATATCACCACGAGCGCGACAAATTGTAGATAAGGAATGGTGGGAAATAAATGACATGACGTATTAAAAGTAAGTACAAGTATAAAATAATTTCAAATAATCGGACGTCTGAAACTTAAAAGTAACTTGAAGCAGAGATTGGATCTCAAAATTGGAAATTTAAATCTCTTTTAGTATAAGTAGGTATAGGTGTATAGTATAGGTACCACTTAATGATCTAGCTACAGAAGTTTTACTTCTAACACGTGTACGGTGCTACACGCGGTTTTTTATTTTTTTAGAAACCTATCGTGTGTAATATCAAATGAAAGGGCTTCATGAGCCGATTCTAAAAATATACTAAACAATTACCTTCTGGCCACCTGTTTTCTAAAAAGCAAAGATATATTTTCAAAAAATACCAAGTTTAGAGTCTACCAGGTACGAGACGGCTTAGTAAATTTTTGCAAAACCTACGCCAAACGTCTCTAAATATACTCATATCTAACCTCAAGTAGTTTGAGAATTACCGCTGAAAATGATTGTTTTAACCTACCTACAGTACCCGCATATTCTACTGTTGACCTCATACACGCCGTCAAGCAACTGATGGAGAGATGTAGAGAGTACAACCGCCCGCCCCCTCTGTCTAGCTTTCGTAGATTACGAAAAGGCTTTCGACACGGTTCAACACTGGGCGGTGTTTCACTCTCTCCATCGTTGCGGAGTCGACAAAAGGTATGTGAATGTGCTTCGGGAGCTCTACTGTTCCGCGACGATGCAGGTGCGTATGCATGAGCTAACCAACCCCGTAACCTTGGGCCGGGGTGTGCGACAAGGTGACACTATTTCCCCCAAGCTCTTCACCAATGTCCTTGAGGACGCACTGAAGACTCTGTCGTGGGGGGAAAAAGGTGTCAACATTAACGGCACACAGTTTACGCATCTGAGGTTCGCAGGTGATCTAATACTCATAGCTGAAGACGTCGGCAGTCTCCAAAACATGCTTGAAGAGCTGCATACAACATCTTTGCAGGTCGGCCTTACGATGAACATGTCCAAGACTAAAATTATGATGAGTCATTCATCAGTACCGAACATAATTGTCGGTAATAACCCTATTGAGGCAGTGGGTAGCTTAGCTATGTTTATCTTGGACATTGTTTACCCTTCGGCCGAGAAGGTCATGAAAAGGAGATTGCCAGACGGATTCAGCTGGGTTGGGCCGCTTTTGGGAAGCTGAAAGACGTCTTTAAGTCGAAAATCCCACAAAACCTGAAGACCAGGGTTTACAACCAATGTGTCCTGCCTACACTCACGTATGATGCCGAAACATGGACCCTTACAAAGGCGAACATGCACAAAATAAAAGTCGCACAAAGGGCCAGGAGCGTGCCATGTTAGGCATCAAACTTCAGGATCGTATTCGAAACACAGAAACAAGACGTCGCACTAAGGTCGCCGACGTCGGCAAGCGAATCACGAGACTGAAGTGGGGGTGGGCAGGACACTTGGCACGGAGGCATGACGGAAGGTGGACCAAAGCGGTAACGGAGTGTCTACCCAGAACCGCAAAACGCCAAGTAGGCAGACCACCAGCCAGATGGACGGATGACATCACCGCCATAGTCGGCAGGCAGTGGATGCGGGAGGCACAGGGCCGGAGCGGATGGCGTGGTAGAGAAGAGGCCTATACCCAGCAGTGGGTAGGTAGATAGATAGATAGATAGATAAATCATTTATTCAAAGGACATGGTACACACACATAAATTAATAACAAAAAAATCAATAATTATCAATAATTAGGTGTGGGCTGATTGATTGATTGATTGGATTTATTTATTTATTTATTTATTTGACAGTACCCGTGTGACTAATGGCTACCCTGTACATCGAATTGCGGCTTTTTTTTATCGTAGCTCGTCCACTAAACGCAAAATACCAACCTAAGGTTTTTTGGCGTTTGAATACCTAAAACAAGTTACACTAACCCCCTGTTCACTGTTCCGAATCACGCCAAAATCGATTACAGCATCTACGAAGCCGTTCCGAGTTAGTTTTGGCGATAAAAAATAACAAAACGATGGCATCGTAGACGCTGAAATCGATTATGGCGCTGACGGCGATGTCACGGAACGCAACCTGAATGTAGGTTTAATGGGCCTATTAGACAACGCTGTCGGCAGGGCCCTGTCTGACTCGCTGTCTCTTTCTAGTCGTTCCATCATGAGTGAGACAAATCGTGCCCTGCCGTCAGCGTAATGTAATAAGCTCTTAAGAATTGACTTCATTACCTTCAAAAATAGTTTCGCAAGTCAGTAACCTCTCTTCCAAGTCAACAGGTATAAACTGCCACAGTCTAAGCTCCTGACTGTTACCAGAACCAGTTACCAGACATGACATACTGCTATTAGGCGCCACCATCTCAACAGCTGACACCTCTGACTGGCCGCCGGTGTGACAATCCACAATGTGCTTCAATAATGATGGCTTGCTCTTTAGTGCATGTTTGTCTATTTTATACACTGCTACACAGCCATCTCTGAAAAAGTAAAAGTGTATTGGTGGTTTCAATTTCTTCTATAAATAAAATTTAAATAGACAACAATTGTCGGAGACATCTTCAAACTCGTCTGACGAGAGGCTTTCCCCTCGCTCCGCGCCCCGCGGCCCGCGCCGCGCTGGCGCCACCAGAACGCGATCGTCTTCACGCGATCACACTCGCGACATAGATATAATTACAGCTAATTGTATGCTTTAACGTCCAGTAAATCCTATCGAAAATACAGTCCACGCTTATACTCATATCCCAGTCAGGATCCCGAACAACAATCTAATTTTAAAACATGAGTCTCAATGACTTTCAATAATAATAGGTAGGTTATAAATAAGAATAAAATAATATTAAATTTTAAGGTCAAATTAAGTAAATGTAGCCCATTTATGTCCCCACCCACCGAGGGGCACAGACAGGTCTGTGGCATGATTCTCGCGCCTTCGATATACGGATATCGAGACCTATATTGACAGATTCCCATTCAAAATTACTCGATATACATAGGTGTAGGGTAGGTATCTTATATTGAATGCGCGAGAATCAAGCCACAGGGGTACGATTCTCGCGCATTCGATATTCGGATCTCTACAGTTATTTCAATTGTGTTGTATGGGAATTACTCGATATAGCTGTCGATATCGTGTATCGAATGTGCGAGAATCGTACCCCAGGCCTTGCAGGTGAAATAAACTCATATTAAAGAGCTTATTACATTACGCTGTCGGCAGGGCACGATTTGTATAGACGTCTCACTCATGATGGAACAACTAGAAAGAAACAGTGAGTCAGACAGGGCCTTGCCGACAGCGTAGTCTAATAGGCCCATAAGAGCATATTACATTACGCTGTCGGCAGGGCCCTGTCTGACTCTAGTCGTTCCATCATCAGTGAGAAGTCTATACAAATCGTGCCCTGCCGACAGCGTAATGTAATAAGCTCTTTCTTTATCAATACAAGATTGTCAGGTACATTGTATTGTCAGTAAATTACATTTCGTTCTCTACTCGATAAACTACACATTTCCTCGCAGAAGAATAAAAAGATTGGTATGAAAAGAGACTGCCAGCTATCCATTAAACACCTTTTTATAATCAAATGGGATGAATGATATAAAGAGCTTATTACATTACACTGTCGGCAGGGTACGATTTGTATAGACGTCTCACTCATATGGAACGACTAGAAAGAGACAGTGAGTCAGACAGGGCCCCGTCGACAGCGTAGTCTAATAGGCCCATAAAAGCTATCCCCAATCCCCTATGTCCTGCCTACGACATCTAGTGACGAATTTGGAACTACAGAAGTTGTTTTTTTAGGGTTCCGTACCCGAAGAAGGGTGCCAAACGGGACCCTATTACTGAGACTTCGCTGTCTGTCTGTCACCAGGCTGTATCTCATGAAACGTGGTAGCTAGACAGTTGAAATTTTCACAGATGATGTATTTCTGTTGCCGCTATAACACCAAATACTAAAAAATAAAATTAATTTAATATTAAGGGGGGCTCCCATACAACAAACGTGATTTTTTTGCTCATTTTTGCTTGATATTGATAATGGTAGGTAGACGCTTAAAATGTTCACAATATATTGAGTATATTATTTATATATAAATAAATAATTAAATTAAAATTAAATTAATATTTAGGGGGGCTCCCATACAACATGTTAATTTTTTTGCGGTTTTTCATAGATAATGGTACAGAACCCTTCGTGCGCGAGTCCGACTCGCACTTGGCCGGTTATTTTATCTTCCACTATTCAACATATTTCCATGAATGTTACCTATTTCCACAAACCAGCATATCATTTTTGACAATAAATCTTGAGATATCATTTGTTCGTATGTCATGTCGTCTGATTTGAGGGACTTCTATTTGCCACAAGGCATTCTTGACTGGAAAACCTTTCTTGTCCAAAGTATAGCATCGGAGAGTTGAACCAAGAGCTATAAGCAATTGCGAATCGGCATAATGAATCCATGGCATGTAACTAGTACGATGTTGAATGATAATCTGAAAATGAAGGTTTATTTATACACTACTTACATTTATTTTCATGCTTAGTAGGTACATTTTTCAGTAGGTACTGAAGCAATGTTTTTACCTTGTCTCTGTAAATTCCATTGCACCAATTATGCGAAAGTCTACATTGGTGGTACCAATACTGTGACATGGGTTGCCTGAAAACAAGGGTATTGTTAACCTGACGCCGAAAAACTGTTTGAGCCCAAGCTTTGACCTCTTTTTCTTGGATAGGGTGGGCTGAGAAAGAGAGGTTTGGGATTTAACCTGGTCAAAGTAATCGAAAATTAACGTCAATTTACTCTGAGAAGGTTCCGAGGTAACAGCGCGCGCTACCGCGCGCTGTTCCAAAAGGTCGCAATCGCATCCCATTCGATCGCGCGCGGATAATACCTGTGGTTCGGATTCAAGATGATGAGTTTTTTTCGGGAATACGCTCTCCAGAGGCTGTTATCGTTCACAATGGCATTTCTAAGAAAGGTACATGTCCTGATGGCGTTTTGGAGATCATTTATTTCCAGGTTCCTGAAAATGTTTCCCAGCACTTCTGGAGGCAGCGCCAGTAGCGGTACGGCAGACATGGCTCGAGATTTTCTTGATGAGGGACTGTAGACTCATAATTATTGAGGAATCTTGTAAAAAATTGTCTTGAGTGGAAAAGTGGTGAGCTGTGTGGAAGATGGTGAAACAGCTGTTTATGACGTTTATTTGACAAGTATTGTTAAAAAATATCTGAAAACTACACCTTCAATCTAATTTCTTATCTGTGATTATCACTTATTTTTACCTGTGATTAGAGCCAGTTTTTTTTCGATTGCCGTTTGCGTCAGCTGCATCCGTCAAACGAACGAATATCTTGAAATAATTTTCATTTTTTTTGTATTCGTGCGAACGACGACATAATTATTGTATGAGTCAACTATAATTGCCTAATTCGCTCCTAGAGCTGAGCCTGAAGTTTAGTAATTCCAGTTGATATCTTAGTTTTTAATGTGCAACCCAAACAACAAAGAATCATCGTTGTGCCAGGAATCGCGTAACGAGAACGCGTAATGGATCTTTTCAAGCAGGGTGAGTTACAAGTTACAAACAAGTGCATCGTGCATGCAGGATTCAGCGACCTGCATTTATTCAGCTTACATGCTCTGCTCGTTTTATCGCTAGACGATATGAACGAGATGGATCTGTTAAACCCAACATAAACAAGTCGCGATAATGACTGACTGAACATATGTACTGCGAACTTTATCAAGGCCGAGCCGCGCGCTTCGTGCCTGGTACGCGTTTGTATGCGATCGTCGTCCACCGATGGGTGTGTGACTGTGTGTATCTCGATATCCAATTATTGGAGTATCATGTAGTTTCGCATTCCGTGACGGCAATTGGTCATTTGACGCTGTGTCCTGGCCTCGGCCGGTGTCAATTGGTGTTGCTATTGAAGCAGGTTGCACACTTCAGTCGCCGTAAATACGTACATATTGCAAAGCTGACCACTGCAATTTACTTCTATCCTGTTTATAAACTGATTTTTTGACAGTGGAAAAGTACAGCTTGATAACATTTTCCAGTTTATCTTTCAAGTAAGTTGCATTTTTATAGTTTCCTGTTTAGATAAAGTTAAATACCTATTGGAATAGTTGAAAATAATACTGGTCAAAAATGCTGGACAGATGCACATCTGTACTAGGTAAATCCATTATATTAAACAGGTTCTTTGATTCTTCTAAGAAGGTGTTAATTTTTAATAGCCCATCAAAGTTGTTTCGATAAATACACAAAGCTGTGTGTAATGTGGGTACTTATATAATTGTCCTGCCAGACAGGATTGCCTGAATGGAACTACACTGCTTGTACTTATATCATAATGTGATTGTTCTATTGTTTTCTTTGTAAGTCAACTGTAAGAGAATTTTGTTGATATGTGTGTATAAAGCTGCGATTCTACATCTAATCATGCGGCGTTACGCAAACAAAAGATGTCCTTTGGCAGGATTGATCTGTAGGTCCAAAGGATGGATTTAAGAAGTGGAGAAACTTGGAATTCTGATGCAGGGGAAAGTGGGAAAGGGGCAAAGTTTGTATGGAGCTGTAATTTGGCAGGTAAGTAGTTTAAAGATCCAGGATGTAAGTTCAGTACTTTTTTTCAAAGTTCTGCCTCCACAAGGGGCAAAAAAGGGGTCCGAAGTAGTATAAGTTCAGTATTTTATTCGAAATCCTGCACCCCCCTGCAAGGGGCAAACAATTATAATTTAGGAATAAAATTTTTTAAGGTTCCATATCCGAAGGCAAGGGCCCCAAAAACTCCCAACACTTTTAGGCGAATTTAAGTATATACATACTTATCAGATTTGAATACATAATCGTAAATTATAGTTGTAAGTTGTAGGACTACGGAAAAATTTTGGGTGTCAAAACACGCGTATATTAATTTTGGACATTTTGAAAAAATATATTTGAAAATAAATAAATTTGGAGAAAATAAAAAAAAATGGTCAAGTGCGGGTCGGACTCGCACACGAAGGCTTCCGCACCATCGTTGTCTGTGCCTAAAACGGCAATACCTTCAATCTCGTCGTCAGTCGTCTCTTGCTATTAAAAAATGTCAGGCGCTATTGTATTGAAATTGACTTAATACGTAGGTATTTAATTCTAAACACCCTTTTTGTTGTATTCTAAACACCCTTTTTTATTGCACACAAACAGCACAATAAAAAACATAGAAAACGTGTACAAAGGCGAGCTTATCTCTAATAATTGTTGAGTATTTGTTGTTGTTGCGGCAATAGAAGTACACATTCTGTAAAACATTTCAACTCTCTAGCTATTACGGTTCGTGCGGTAGGACCCGATGACGGACAGACGGATAGCGGAGCCTGGGTACGGAACCCTAAAAACACGATTTTATTATATAATATTGTCCAGTTTGATATGTAATGCAAAAGACGTCTTCACATAACTATGCATATGGTAAAACATGTGATTTGATAATGGAACCTTTTGAAATTAACCATGCCTTGTGATGGAAAAGCCAACTTACGCGGACTCCGTGGACAGCACCAGCAGTAATGAATACCTCTTTTACTGAGCTTGGATGATGTAAAAATAATTACTGAACTTACGTCACAGAAGAGATAATAGTACTCCGTACTTACGTCTTGGATTTAAACTTCTTACAAGTAAGAATCAAGCCAAATTACAGCTTCATAGATCAAGTATTTTATTTTTGCCCAAACAAACTTTACCCCTCCCCCTCTAGCCCCTGCATTACAAATCGAGGTGGCTCCATCTCTTAAATCCATCTTTTGTACCTACAGATCAATCCTGCCAGAGGACATCTTTTGTTCACGAAACGCCGCATATTGCGACTTCTAGGGCCTTAGCACACCCGCTAATAAGACTCAAGTTCTCCCATATACTTGGACTGTAGTTTCCAAGTAAAGTTTACAATATTGAAAAATATGGGTATTTTCCTGCACCCAAGCTGAAGAGTTGCTTGGTCTACACTGTACATAGATCATTTTGTGTATATGAATATGAATCTGAAATGAACGATTTCAATTTGTATTAAACAACCATTGGAATTTTTCAGTTTGACTATCTACTATGATAATAACCATATTATTGGTTTCCTTGGCTAGTTTTCTTGGATTGTTATGAAAGATTATCTTTTGTACAATGTTGGTATCTGATAGACTATGTTTTATTAACCATAAGGTGTTGTTGCTCATCAGGCATGAAAGGCCCCATAAGGCCCGCGCCGGCAGTGCCCGGGGTCTCAGTCAACCGCTACTCGCCTGTCACCAACTGGAATGATGACCCATTTGGTGCAGATCTCTTTGAACCCAACCCACAATTCCTGCAAAAGAAGAAACCTCCGCCTAGGCCTCCACCGCCCAGAGTGAACAAACAGCCGGACATCCCTGCCAAGCCTACCCATTTTATCAGGAAACCAACAGTGCTTTCCTCACTATTGTCTAGAAAAAACAAAAATTCTGTGCCCAACCCAAGTGTCCAAAGTGCGCCTAGAGATTTTACAAACAGTGAAACTGACACCCTTAAAATGTTCGCAAAGTGTGAGTCAAAAAATGTGAATACTGGAGCTTTGATAGACCTCTCGTCTCCCCCAAGCTCTCCTACCTTCACTACCAGATCCAGCAGTGATGGACTCAGTGTGGACAGTTTTGGTTCAGATGCCACCACCTCCACCAACCATCACAACGCGTTGAACGGCGGCAGTACGTCTCAGGCAGAGAGTGGTTTCGAAGACGATTTCGACCTCTTCCTACATTCCAGAAAGCCTATCAACAAAGATGATACTTTCGAAGACTTCACGTCCGTGGATCCCTTTTCGCCGCAGCCCGTTAGTAACAAACCGCCTTTATTGAAGAAGCCTGTGATGATGTTCGATGCGCCATCGAATGGGAAGAGCAGTCAACCGCAATTGAAAGGGCCGACGATAATCCGAGCGAAGCCGGTGCGGCCAAAGCCTCCTGATAACACGGCACTCCTGAGAAGCACCTTCGGAAACAGCATGCCAGCGACCCTGATGAACCTCAACACTACAACTCCGATACAGAAAGTCGCCACATTTGGAGACAGTTTCGTAAGTACCCAATCGACCTTGAATGAAACCTGTAACGCTCATTTAGCTCAATCATTTGGAACAATAATTGTCTATTTCAAGTGCTAATTTCATTGCTACTAATAGCCGGTAATATACTGTACGTTTCTTTACACATTAGGCGGTCATACACGATGTCAGGGCGCTATTTATATCTAGGTCTATAGCTCAAGTGATCAAATAACAATCAAATAGGTTCAATTAGTATTATTGATGTTCTATGGAGGCAACAAAAGTTGTTTTGATCCGCACCATTGAGTTAGCGTGTTTTATGCGTTCTTGGAGAAAATGTTACAATAGACAATGGATAGTTGATATTACATCATGGAATTCTGTAAATAGCACTTTCAGTTTCAGGATTAATTACGACAGGGGTTGGAGTCACGCTATTTGCTCCTTTGAAATTACCTTTCAATGTGGTCAGGGTCAAAAGACGCAAATTCAAGCGCACAGTTACGTGCTCGCTTCTAATTCCATGCATTATTCAGAGTATGATCACGAATTCTCGCATTCCTATTGTTTATGAATGAAAACAAGGTACATACAGGCTCCAGATTGCTACACAATAGCATCAAGACAGTAACAGTTACCAAACAAACCGAGATCTGTTTTATTACGAATTTGTCATCATCCTAATCTACACCAATGCACTAATAAATAAGTACCAACTAAATTACTAGTGATTTCGACATTTGAGATGAGACTACGACTTTGAGTCTTAAATAACGAGACCCAGGAGTGCCCAGGACCAGAAAACTGTCTCATTCAACATCAGGTTATTCACTTGACAAGCCCTTCGTATGATACCTACGATGATAATTGGGCATTTAACAAACTCCTACTACCTACTTGGAAGACCTGTTCTGATCCCTTGTACAGCGATCGGACCACATAATAATTAGGGCATTTAGCTGTTTATTTAGGTCGTGTCTCATTCGTGGCGCTCTGATCAATATCATCATTTACGCCATCATACCTACGTCCTCCCAACTGTGAATTTCCCTTAGTATTAAATGTTACATTCTTGATTCTTGATAGCCCTCGGAGCCCTCCACCAACCCGCACTGAGCCAGTGGTGAAGTATGGCTCAATCTTACTCATATGCGGTTAAAGGCCCGTGCTCTTCGGAATGGTCTTATCGCTGCATTACTTAGCTGCTCCTTTTTGCAGGACGACAACAAACTGTTCTCCTGGGGTGATGAATCCCCCCTCCGGGAACAGTCGCCCCCCATGCCCTCCATCCCACCTCCACCGCCGCCAGCGGACCTGCAGGAAAACCTGGAACTGCCGACTAGCTGGCCTGAAGACCTGGAAGAACCAGATGAGCTGACAGCTGATTATACGGAAGAAGAGCCGTATGCGATAGCTCTGTTCGATTATTCGACGGATCATCCTGAAGACTTGATGTTTACGGTAAGTTTTCTCTGAGAACAGATACATAATTTATTTTTATTATGTACTACAGTCTTCACAAAATAAAAGGCCCGTTTTGACAGTTCACGCCCATGAAGTTTTAACCCCTAATGCGTAGGTAATAGAAGCGGTCTTCCTGTGCAACTTGTACGCTTTGCAATTTTTGTATTACGTTTGTATGGGAAATTCACGCGGTCGCAGCCCCCTTAAGTCTTAATTTGACTAGAGATGTGTGGGCTCGAAACGGGGAGGCCTTTGCCTAGCAGTATGTCACACACAGTATAGGCTGGGTAGAATAAGCCTATGCTGAGGTCCGCTTGTTACTACTCAATACGGAAAGCAAGCTAATGACTCCTATTTATTAGAACCATACCGTTCGTTATACAGATGTCTCTAATTTAAAGAATTTATTGCAGTTTGAAGTCTTGTCTCAAATAAGCGTTAAGTTTGGTTGTTTGATTTTGTAACCTTGAGCCTTTTACCATTCTCATCAGATCCATCTTTCAGACAACAGTTTGTTGTTTGTTAATTCCTTATGCTAGGAATGTCGTTTCCGTTACCTGTTAGATGATTTTATGACCGGTAAGATCTCTTCATCAGGGCTATACCCAGCAGTGGGTAGGTGTGGGCTGATTGATGAAGATCTCTTCAATATAATTTTCACATAAGTATAGATTTATTTTTGGAAAAATTGTCAAAATATCAAATTCTAATAATCATCTAAGTAAAGATATTTTTTATTTGGTACTTTAAAAAAAACGGTTAAGTGAGAGTTGTACTCGCACACGAATGGTTTCGCAACATCGTACAAAAAACACGTTTCTTTACACCTTTAATTTATTATTATTTCGTGTTGTTTGTTCCGTATTTATTGTTGTAGCGGCAACAGATATACACATTCTGTAAAAAAAAACAACTTTCTAGCTATTACGGTTCGTGCGATAGAGCCCGCTGATGGACAGACAGACATCGGAGGCTAGTGATAGGGTCCCGTTTGGCACCCTTCGGGTAAGAAACCCTAAACATACCGTTTTGTATGTCTACCATGAAGAAATGACGAAACGACCAGTAATCAACTCATTGTTTCTCGTCAAGCCTGGTTGGTAATCATGAGCAATAATGATGTGCTAACATTATATTTTTATTTTCCTTTCCAACTCAACAAAGACTCGATAATATTCCAAAACATTCCGAAGAACAAGGAATCAGACTTTGTTTTGTTTATGCATGTATCTCGTGGCGTATCGCCAAGCGTCCGATTATTTATAGATGGAGATTTCTAAATAGGCGTCATATGCACAGTCGTGTGCGAGATCGAGCTTCCACGGTACCGTGCGATTGTAGCCCCTTGTGCACACGGGACAAGTCCAGCATAAACTGGGCATACTCGCGACTGTACCAGTACTACACCTTCAGATAACTTATCTATGTCGACCACGGCTTGATTTTATTGAACTGGTTTTGCACCTTATCGGCTTTCTGTTAAGCCTTATGTACCTAAGTACAGTCGAGCAAAATGTTCACACGGCCAACTTAATAGGCTAATGCCCAGATATAAGGTCTAAGCGAAGCTGCTGCGTGCGTGGCTTCCTTTTACTGTAAGGCTCACTAAAAAGATCTTATCATAACTGCAAAAGTGACGGCATGTGTTGTTGTTTGACTATGATTTTGGACTTACTAACCAGCTAATTCATCATCATAGCTAAAGCTATGTAGGTATATCTGCTAAAATGGCATTGTGTGTTCATCTCCGCGTAGTTCTAAATACGGCGCTTATGTAAAACTCTAATTACGGCTGTTTGCCGCCCCGAAATTACCAGTAATTTTAGTTTATTGTTTCTATGAGTTGCGAATATGAAACTTTTCACGATTACATGTGCTCGGCTCGTGTAAAGTACGTCATAAAATCTGGTGCGATGTAGCTCAAGGAACCAGCATTATATATGTATCTAATAATTAGATAATTATTAGACGTCAGAGTAATAGCTGCTATTAAGTTGGCTACATAAAACAAAATCTTCCATACACACACAGGTATTAAACATTAGACTCTACTCTTGAAATTATTGTATAAAATATGTTTGCTGATATTAGATTGCATGTACGAGTATCTAGCAACTTTGTTTATTTTTAAGTTTATAGATCAAAGGTAGGTGCACAGGCCTTATCCTCCCATGGATGCTTTATCATTTATTTACATTAATTAACTTCATTGTTACTGAAACCATTGGGATGGGATGGAACCTCAATGCGATCTGGCTCAAGTTCAAGGGAAATATTGAGGACAAACCTCTTATCTATCTTCGAAGTGCTCGATAGACCAGTATTTTATGTAACAAAAGTTGTCCGCAAGGACCGATATATGCGTCATTAATGCTAAGACCTGATTCTTTATGTAATACAACCATTACTATTCTCTATCTGCTCTAGAGACTACACCAACTACTTATTCGGTCCGCTTGTATTAACACAAATAGACAAAATAAAATAATATAACATTGTCATAAAACGTTTGATAGTTCTTTAAACAACAGCGTTTAAAATGTGAGGCGAATAATTTATATGATTTTAATTTATTACGCGGAAATAATTATGATTGACTGTCGTGTCTTCACTTTGATTTATGTATGATATATTGTATCGTTTGCTTCGTATACCTTCGTACCAAGCTCCAATATCAGTTAAAATATAAGTGCGGACGTACTGTAGGAGCTGAAAATAGCCTCGCCAATGTGAGGATGATATCCTAAAAATAGAAGTAAAGCCTTGTAGACTAGAAATAACGATCTCCCAGCCGATTAAAGTAAATGCCCACATCATTAAAATTAATTAAACTAGTGGCTCTGTGAGCTGTAGACCTCGCGAGTATGTCGGTGGGAAAGCTGAACAGCTAAAACACATAAAAAAATAACCCAAATAATTTTCTTTCAATAACACATACAAACTTATGAATGTACCTGGTTACGTACATGCAGTATGAAAGTAGCCGCACCAATAACTTTGTAAACTACATTTCGCGATCTTTTATGCAACCTATTGACTTTTTACTAAAATTATATAATCTGTTTCACTCTCATAGTCTTTACAAATCCAACGACACCTCATTTGTTAATATCCATCGAGCCGTTTGGGTTGTAGCGATTTTTTTACATTTTAAAACACCATATCTCCGCCATTTTGAAAAAAATCAAAAAACTGGCTCGAGTAAAAAATTCTATTTATTTTTTCAACCTGCTCACAAAATTTCACGAGAATCGGTTCATAAATGCGACCTGTAGAGGAGAACAACCGGACATACAAAAGCATTTTTGCCCAAACCTGAAACGGAGACGCTTCGCTCGCTTCGCTCGCTCATCTGTTTCACTCTCATGGTCTTTACGAATCCAACGACACCTCATTTGTTAATATCCATCGAGCCGTTTGGGTTGTAGCGATTTTATCTCCGCCATTTTGAAAAAAATCAAAAAACTGGCTCGAGTAAAAAATTCTATTTATTTTTCCAACCTGCTCACAAAATTTCACGAGAATCGGTTCATAAATGCGACCTGTAGAGGAGAACAACCGGACATACGAAAGCATTTTTGCCCAAACCTGAAACGGCACACACAAATAGCACACATAATTATTATGCTCACCACTTTTTAGGGTTCCGTTAGAGAACAAGGAACCCTTATAGTTTCGTCAAGTCTGTCTGTCTGTTCGTCCGTCCGTATGTCACAGCCACTTTATTCCAAAACTATTAGGACTACAAAGTTGAAACTTGGTATGGTACTTACCGCTTTACGATTTTTATGCAAAAATTGAAACAAAAGAAAATAAGCGGGGGTGTCATGGAACTGACACCAAAAATATAATATTTTCATCAAACCTACATGTGTGGGGTGTCTATAGACAGGTCTTTGAAAATGACGTTGAGGTTTCTAAAACCATGTTTCCTCAAAATCATTCGCTATAGAAACAGACCCTTCCAAAGTGGAAAACTACAAAATTTTATAGAATTAAAGAATATTTAGATTATAAAAACTAGACATTAAATATAACATTATACAAACCCTACGACATTTAAAATTTGATTTTTATGTATCAATGAGAATTAAATGACAAACTAGCGATTTACAAGAATATTGTGCTAATTTATAAATTAAAAATGTAACTATTATTTTGCATGCTTAAACATGAACTGAAAACACTGAACATATTTTATTGTTAAGATCCTCTCTTTTACAGTTTTCTTGCAAATAAAATTAATTTCATTTATTAAAAAAAAAATGTTTCGCCCCACCAACTTTTAAAGTAAGAGTGAAAAATAAAAAAAAAATGCTGTGTATCTGAATACAAACTTTCAACGAAAATTGGTTCGAACAAAATATAATAAGCAGTTTTTAAGATATAAAACATTTATAAACGCTACTTACTACGCCACACTATGGAATGCTTTAAATGTTCTTTGGTACTAAAGCCTGAGGAAGCCCTCAAATGTGTAGCTTGTCAAAAACAGTTTCACTATGCTTGGGTCGGCCTGGGTGACGTTGAATATAAGAAGATTTTACCTATGAACAAGGCAAAATGGAAGTGCGCAACCTGCAAAATAACTAAGAAAAACCTAGCCGTCCCTCACATTAATGATTCTGATGGTTACACCGGCGGCATCGGCAGCGCGACCAAAGTCGGTACACCGACATCAAATGTGAGTACGCCGCCGTCGGCTTTGGCGCCACTTACATCCATTATGAATATAGACTCCGAGAAACTGTTTGCCTACATGGATGAAAAATTCAACTCGCTCCAAGAATCAATGTGCAAACAAATCACGGACCTGCAAACCTCGGTCGAGATGCTGAGTGACCAATACGATTCAGTAAAGAAATCCTTGGACGCTCAGTCTAAAGAGATGAAGATCCTGCGCAACGATAACCACAGCCTAAAAGAATCCATGAAAATCCTGCAATCAAGGGTTGAGTCGCTGGAAGAAGATGGTTTGAAGAGGGACCAGTGGTCGCGGATTCAAAATGTTGAGCTGGTCGGTATCCCTGAACATGACGGCGAGTCCCTGCCTGACGTTGTGATGAAGCTGGCTACATACATCGGAGCCCCGCTGCAGCTGCGCGACGTGGAATTTGCACATCGAGTCCAGGCCAAGCGTCCAGTCAAAGGGAAGCCCCGCGCCATCGTCGTACGTCTCCGTGAACGGGCGACCAAGGATGCCCTAGTGAATGCAGCTGCAGTGAATGAAAGGCGAACCCGCGAAGCTACATGTCAACGAGCACCTAACAGTCGCAAATAAGAATTTACTCAGCAAGTGTAGAAAACGTGCAACCGAAAAAGGGTATACCTTCGTTTGGACAAAAAACTGCCGTGTATATGTCCGTCACAGCGAAAATATGCCTTATATTCAGGTATCGAAGGAGTCAGACCTGGAAAAAATTGTTTAATTAAGTTGAAACCCTACAATGTCAATAACGTACTAAGCCCTGTTGTTTACTTTATGTCGTGCCTATGTTCACACACTAAAGCCTTACTCACACTCACTCACACACTCACACTCTCAATCAAACCCATACTTTCCATATTGCATACCTCACCCTCTTACCAAAACGAGATTGAACCAACTATTAATACTAGGAAACCTAGAACGCGACTTTTAGGCTGCACTCTTATTGCCATACCTGTGACATTTGGCATGTTTGTACTATCTACAACTATAAGCTACTACAACAATAACATAGTATTTACAAGTATAGAATGCGGTTTTCCCTTACTTGTGGGCGTGCACTCAAATTTTGATCTATCGAACTTTGCACCGAAACGACAGCCACA
The DNA here is from genome assembly GCA_963457715.1 of Argyresthia albistria. Lineage (NCBI taxonomy): Eukaryota > Metazoa > Arthropoda > Insecta > Lepidoptera > Argyresthiidae > Argyresthia > Argyresthia albistria. Next base: position 5,666,019 of record OY735270.1, on the reverse strand, counting down.
CTGTTGGGATGCAAACACTATATTTACCTGTCCGCTCTCTATACATCCCCAGTTTACAATCACTGCTATAAAATTGTACAGAAATGGCTACTAATAATTTGCGTATCTACTACCAGAACGTTCGTGGCCTTAACACGAAAACTTTGGAGTTTTATGAGAGTGTTGTAAACTCTTCTCATGACATTATACTTATAACAGAGACATGGTTGCAGGACGGTGTACTCGACTCGGAGTTGACTAATGACAAGTACAGCATTTTTCGACGAGATCGCGGATCTAGGGCTGGAGGTATTTTCATGCTTTGCGCCGCGCGCCTCAACGCTCGCTTACGTACTGACTGGCAGCGCGACGATCTCGATGTTGAATGCATGTGGGTAACTGTAGATGGCCGCTCCTTTGGCTCACAACGCGATCTTCATATCGCGTTGGTTTACATACCGCCTGACTCGCCGAAACATAAAAAACATGCTCAACGTATTTCAAACTTTACTGAGTGGATGACTGAATTTGTTACTAAGTACCCTGACGACTATCACTTGATAACAGGTGATCTTAACTTGAGTATGGTTAACTGGGAAACCGGAGTACCCCTACACATTAGACGTGGAACTGTTGAGTTGCAAAACTCGGCACTAGAATTTACACATCGCACAAATCTACTAGCTCTGCGTCAATACAACCGTTTTACTAATGTATCTGGTAATACTATAGACCTTATTTTTTCTACTTTTACTTTAGAGGTTACCAAGTGTGACGACCCGATGATTAAGGAGGACTTAGCTCACACCACTTTAAGTGCCAATGCGAATGAAATCACCGTACCCCCACTGTCCAAGATTCCCCGACGTAAATACCTATTCCGAAAAGCCGACTATACAAACATAAATGATACACTACTTGGTAGTGACTGGACACATATTCTCAATCATGGTACAGTAGACGATGCAGTTTCAGTTTTATACAATAAATTAAATAGCGTGATTGAGGAGTACGTGCCTATAGTGATTACTAAAACATCTAACAGGTACCCGATATGGTATAGTCGAGCACTTGTCTGTGTTATCAAGGAAAAAACCAAAGCGCATGCGCATTGGAAACTTTATAACAACCCAAATGATTATGCCACATTCTCTCTCCTTAGAAAACGACAAAAACTTATGCAAGCCGAGTGCTACAACTCTTATATAAAAAGATCACAAACTACTATTAAGAAGGATCCCAAACATCTATGGACATACATAAAATCGAAAAGAAAAAGTGCTTCTGGGTACCGGAGTACTATGTATGCTGGTGGCGATAAAGTTAACGGCGAGCAGGAGATATGTGAGGCCTTCAGTGACTTTTTTGAGAAAATGTTTATGACACCAGCTGATGTTTACCCTCCTGCTGACGCTCAAGCCATGTATTTGAACTCGATCAACACACTTACTTTCTCCAAGCAACTTATCTCTAGACTTATAGACAGCATTGATCCTAACAAAGGTCCTGGTAATGACGGTATACCGGCTGGTTTTATTAAACGTTGTAAGGAATCATTGTCGCTACCCCTCAGCATTATTTTTACTCGCTCGGTGCATGAAGGTGTATACCCCTCAAGATGGAAGGAGGCCCTCATAGTTCCGGTCCATAAGAAAGACTCTAGATTACACGTGGAACACTACAGGCCAATATCAATCTTAAACACATTCGGAAAACTCTTTGAAAAACTCATTCTTGATAATATTTATCCTGTATTAATGCAAGGAATCCCAGAGGAGCAGCACGGCTTTATTAGGGGTCGATCTACAACGTCAAATCTAGCTGTGTTTGTCAGTGATGTGCTTCGTGGTATGAGCTCCCATGGACAGGTTGATGTGGTCTACACTGACTTTGAAAAGGCCTTTGACAGAGTGGACCACATCATCCTGCTTCGGAAACTACAGGTGCTAGGCATACACGGAGATCTTCTTAGATGGATGGAGTCATATGTCTCTAACCGTAGACAGGCCGTGGTTGTTGGTGGGCACAGATCTAACTACATTGGCATACCCTCTGGCGTTCCTCAAGGCTCCTTACTCGGTCCTCTATTATATGCAGCATATATCTTTGATATAAATCAATGCTTTAAGCATGCTAGATTTTTACTTTATGCAGACGACAAAAAGATCTATATTAATGTTAAAACTCATCTTGATACCCTACATCTACAAGAGGATCTTAACCGTCTAGGTGAATATTACGCCCGGAACAGGATAGGTGTAAACACAACCAAGTGTGTACACGTAAGTTTTACAAGAAAATCCAAACCGATCTTATCCGACTACCAACTGAATAATTTAACCATAAATAAAGGCAAAACTATTAGGGACCTCGGCGTCATACTTGACTCGAAAATGACATTCTCGGCTCACTTTGAAACTATTATAATGAAAGCATACAAGAATCTAGGTTTTGTAACACGTGTTTGCAAGGAATTCACTGACCCCGCCTGCATAAATATTATTTATTTTGCATACGTTCGTAGTGTACTTGAATACTGTAGCCCTATTTGGAATCCAAAATACATAACTCACGTAAAAGAGATCGAGTCTATGCAACAGAAGTTCCTCAAGTTTCTTAACTACCGCACACATAGGCCAATCTCGAACTACGCAGATTCCTGTAAACACTACAATCTACTTACGCTAGCCGATCGCCGTGTTGTGGCCGACATGTCGCTCCTGCATGACGTATGCTCGGGTGCTCTGGACTGCCCCCGTTTAGTTACTGAAATGCTAAAACTGTCTGCGCCGTCGACTCGGACCAGGCATACTAAGCTCTTTTCTATTCCCTTCTCCCGCACTAATTACACATCAAACTGTACGAGTTTCAGGATACCTAATTTGTACAACAAATTGTTCTCTGACTTAGACCCGTTCTGCACAAGTAAACCTACTTTCAAACGGATGGTTACTTTGAATTTAGTACATGGAAATATGGAAGGTGAGAAGGTCTAACTGACAGTTCATCTGTAAAAGCTTACTTACCTTACTTAAATTTTATTTTTTGTTATTTTTATTTTCTAATTACAGCAAAAAGTAGCACCATGTCAACCTTACCTTACTGCACCGCCACTTGATTTCCTAGTAGGTATCTCATTGAGTGCGTCGCATATTAGTTTTTGGTTTCAGCTCCATAAACCTACAATTTATGACTGTACTTAGCATCCCCCCCCCCTCCTCCCCTCCCCCACGCACACACACGCAAGCACACATTTTACTTTCTCAATTATTTATTTACAAGTATACAACACCACAACAAGCACACAACCTACACACACGGGACACACCTGACATAAGTAAGGCACTCATGCTGTTTTTTTGGTTATTTTTCCTTCTATTTCTTCTTTTCGATTGCATAGGTTGTTTACATAATGAAATCCTTAATTGGCCTCATTTTAAGATATATATTTTTAAGATTACATGTAAGCATGGCTGTGGATTTTTGTTAATAAAAATAAAATAAAAATAAAATAAAAAAATTAAAAACCGCAAAGATAACTTATTCATTCTTATAAACACTTATAAACACAAAGTTACTACACAAACATCCAGTTTATAATTACTTGCTACTACGGAACCCTTCATGAGCGAGTCCGACTCGCACTTGGCCACTTTTTTACGATTCGTCCTCTGTACAATAGGTTGTTATTTTAGCCTTGTTTTATTTTTAGCTTTAGGCCGACTGTAAAAGGAACTGTAAAATTGTAACCGGGTTTTAAGTTTCTGTTGTTTTGGCGAGCTACTAACTGAATATTGACTAAACTCACACTGCACTGTCACTCGAGTCTTATTATAATGAACAATTGAACAGTATCTGTATATTTACCGTAACCTGTTGGCATACAATTTACTGCTGGCGAGCTTGGCTCCAAAACACACACTATTACGATGTCAAGCCATACATACCCAGCTGAAAATACGTGAAGTTTGATGTGAAGCACGTTAACTTAACTCGTCATATGGAAACACTTGTTCAATCAAAGATAAAATTAATGTGACGTATACGTTGTTTATGACGTGGGGCCATCTGGCAAGTCTGTTTGTAAACGATATATTGTAATGTTTTTCATATGCAGGAGTTTTTTGCAATTAATCTGACAACGTTTGATTAATTGATCTTATTTCCTGAAATCAAACTTCATATCACACACCACGTTCTTTACTGTTCATACAAGATAAATTAATCGTTCCCAATTGCAAAAGTTCTGAATGAACTTGTAATAAAGTTATTGACATATTGTAGTGATTCTGATTTTTCTATAATATTTCATTGTGGTTATGTCCCAGCCACGTCCCAGCCAACTGACAGGAACCCATTATCGGGACGGGCGTTTCCTGAGAATGCGTATCTTTTATTTCCTACATTGTGTACTGATGAATGAAATAATATATGCTAATTGAATGAATTGCCAAGTGGCAATACACATTTGTGTGAATCCCTGAAATCTTAAAACTTTGGCACTTAACTAAGACTTCTGTCAAGCAAAACGCGGCAGTCTGTCAGGCCGCAAGTGACGTCTTGCTCATGCTGGAGAACTACTATGAAGGCTGGTCTATTAACCCATAGGGATAAGTTAGATCTTAATTTAATGTACATTTGTCCTCTGTTTGTTTTAGTAATGTAACTTGTCCTGAGAACGGAAACCGTATGGGGATTATCCGAATTTTCAAACAATAGTGGGTACTGTTTGTGTTCGTCAGGTAAACCAGCTGAAACCGTTTTGCTGTTCGACAGCCACTTCCGAAGTTCATAACCCCCTGAACCTAAAACTCTTGCTGCAATTGAACAGCTTCCTCATCTGAATCTGCGCCCGTCAAATTATCATATCCCTGAATAAATAAATAATTAGACGTTTGTGTAGTGAGTGTACATCACCGCTAATATGTGTACAGATTACAGACCACGAGCACAAAACCACCATTTTACTGTCCAGCACGTGTCACTTTAGATACAACTCAGTTTCAGGTCGTTTTTTGACCTTTGTGGAGCTCGTAAAGATAACTGTAAAATTAGTTGTTTTATTATGAATATTATTAAATTAACGAAGTACTTATCACTTTAACTAATTTATCACTTTAGGTTACAAATCTGAGTCAGAAACTCATATGGTTCGTCGAAATCACACGAATCTTGATGAAGAATAACCTACTTTAAAACTTTAAAGATAACCAACCACTCATGATTCACATCTTGAAGTCAGAGGAAGCTCGATCAAACAATTAATAATTCCTTGTTTACTAAATCCTCCTCATCATAAGTAGGTACAATCAACAAACTTGTTTGTATTTAGTGTCACACCTCTGTTGGGATTAACATTAACAGTACTATTCGTTATTCTGTGATTTAACTTTAGTGCGTATGTCCACGAATGAAGTTAGGAAACTCTGGTTTATTTTTATTACACAAGGTGACCCTTACCTTCTGGCTTATCATACCAGACAGTTTAAGATATATTTATACGTATAGTTGGTTATAGGTATATGTAGCAGTTGGTTGTTAATTGTTTCCACCAACATCGTTGATTTTAGACCCGAGCTATCATCACCAGCCGAGGAGCACCAAACTAAAGAGGGCAGGCGCGCGTAAAATAGTCCCAAGTTTTTTTTTCATAGGCCGAGTATGAAAAATGATAAACTTGTACATAATTATTTTAATGGAGCATAAATTATTGTCGTAGAGCTAATTATGATTAATTGCGTTATCGGTACCTATATTAGTAAGAAATAATTGCTTCGCTCCATTTTACCTTTATCGAAGTAGGTGTTGCCCTAGAATCTAGAACAATGAAGTAACATTGATTAGTTACGAGTTCATTGATGCAGCTACGAAGAGCTCCTTGTGCCCTGCGTACTCGCGCCTGAGTGAAGCTAGTCGATTGAGTTCTGAGTATAGACTTAATGGCGCATGAAATAAGAGGGTTTCAAAATAATAACGGGTAACTTAGCTTGCACTTCGCCGTCTTAATAAATGAACGCTACTATCATGTAATAGAGGACGTTGTGTAGCAGTCGGGCGGCGGCCATGAATTAATAAAAGAAATATATATCTAGCAGGCTGAATTTGATTAAAATTTAAAAGTACTACTTATCTGAATAAATTATGAATTATATCGAATCTACATACATACGTACCAATCTATTAACAATAGAGCAGAAGAAAACAACTGTGTTTTACATAAACAAAAAGGAAGACTTATTAGAAGCATGAGATTTCCAAGATTTAGGGCCATTTGCACCAAAAACATACTATTAGTGTCCTAATTCTATTAAGCAGCTGTCAAAATGTATGAAATGTGTCAAACTTAATTGTGATTAACGCGCTAATCACAATTATTGTTTTTGGTGCAAATGGACCTTAGAGAATGAAGATGTAAAATCTAGGAGAGTACAGTTGCCGTCAAGGTAGGCTACACCTTGGGGCATAAAGTTCAAAAACTGAAGGAGATTAGATCTAGAACGCGAGAGACACTACAAGAGTTACTTAAGTCGTTCGCATACCTATTAGTAGTGGCAGACCAAATATCGTATAAAATCTTGTCAGTCTTATCATTATCACCCAAGATGTTATCGTAACCGCTTAAATAAACCTTTGTATACAATAATTAATACTATCATTTCACGGGGCATCACGAAACAGCTGACGACTGACCTCGACAACCTCGCAACACTTATGTAGCTTCGCCTTTGCTGTAATAATGGTACCTATGATTAATTTAAGTTACGCGTGCTAAAAATACGCGAACCCAAGAACCTCTTTAAAATACAAATTCTAAGAATCTTTTTATTTACCTAATGACGCGAAATGTTGTCTTCTGTGATTTTTTCATACACTTTTTTTAAAATATGCACACTGTTTTCGAATTAAACGCGAATAACTGGAAAAATCTGCCGATTTCTTTCACTTTTTTGCGATTTTTCAATGTTGCGTCACGAAATGTTGTCCGCAAACCTCAGATTAGGATTCGGCACCCCAAAATACATATAGAATGATATAAATTAGTACTACCCCAAAACTTTCCCACTACAGGGTCCCTTTAGAGTACAAGTTGACAGTCAACTTGTACTCTTTATAAGTTGGGTTCACTTCTAATCTAAGACTTCACTTGGATTGTTAAGTGCTAAAGATGGCGATTTGCCTTTTTGTCCAATCTCGGTATTCCGATATTGTCCGTAATAAACGGTCAAGCGCGAGCAGGACTCGCGGATCGAGGGTTCCGATCACTCTTGGAGATGTTACCTCGTAACGGGTGTAATTAGGTTTCTATACGAGGTAGGAAAGTATAATTTGTCAGGGTAATGGTAACTTCCCAGTACATTTTGGCCTGAGTGGATCAGCAGATTCTAATCAAATCGGTTCCATAATGAAAGTTGCTCAGAGAATGATGTCCCTAACAAAGTAGTTTCTCATTTTGCGTTAATTCATTTACACCTTGTATAAAATAAACGGTCAAGTGCGAGTAGGACTTCAACACCAAGGGTTCCGTCCGATCACACTTGGAGAGCGTAACACGTGTAATTAGGTTTCCACACAAAAAACTGAAGTATGATGTCATCCATGTAAACCAAATTGAATATTTTTGTAGTAAGACAGAAATTTGCAATTTTCAGATTTTTTCCCTTACTTATAAGACCTTGCATTAAGCCAAATATCATGATTGTAGTCCTACGGACAGTACCCAAAAGGTTTTAGGTCCATTGCGATTGCTATGAAAATCCAACAATTTTACAATCTATGCAGTCGTAGCGTTCGATTGCGTAGACCTAGAAGGTTGCTTTTTCACAGTGTTATGCCACCACAGACTTTAACAATTGATTTAAATTTCAGCTTGATATGTCCACGCGGTCTTGACACACGGACGGACAGACAAAGTGATCCTTTAAGGGTTCCTTTTTTAAGGATCGGAACCCTAAAAATGACACATTTGATTTGTTCAGTGAAATGTTCAGTTTATACTTACCCAATGTCGTTTCCTTTGTCTACAGGTGAACGACAGAATAACATTGATACGACGCGAGAACGAAGAGTGGATGTACGGCAGATCAAGGACCGGCTCCGAAGGCCTGTTCCCAGCTAACTTCGTAGAAATAAAAGTGCCTTTACCGAACGACAGCCTGCCCACTGCGCCCCACGTAAGCACCGCTGTAGCCCTTTACGACTTCGAGCCAGTCCAAGAAGGAGACCTCCGGCTTCGGCGTGGCGGCACCATCACAGTCACACACAGAATCAACGAGGAATGGTACTTTGGTGAATGCAATGGCTCCAAAGGCCAGTTCCCGACCAACTATGTTCAAATGAATCCTTAAGTTATGTATTATTGTGTCTGGAATTACTGTCGGGTGTGATACCAGTTCTAAGACTGATGTCTCCCATATCACATTGCCACTAGTTTAGCGGTTTTGTACGTGTCGATATTCTTAATTGGTATGTCTAGATTTGTTGTTGCGTAAGATTGGGCGATGCCTTAATTGCCTGTGATTGGTCACGTGTCAAAGTGCGGGTGATGTGTTACAAATTTAGGGCAGCTGTGTGATATAACTGTAACATACCTAGGCCTCGTCAGACAAAACGAGATTAGACCACATGCGCATGAGATTGTATTAAAATTAAACTGCCTTACAAGAATAGTGTCGTCGTCATCAGAAATACTGAGGGATTATTGTATGATTCCTGGAACTTGCCTGACTTTTACCCATCGTCTGGTCTTGCTTCTCGACCATGATTACGCCCTAATATTACGTCCTGTGAAGCCATTATTGAAAAATGTACAATACTTGTTGCGAGTTTCAGAGGGTTGTTGCCATAATAAAGTAAGAAATTTTAATGGAAATACGGCTGAAATCCAAATGATTTTTCCTGATTATTATAATTAAGACCACTCAATTATATGTGGAGGTAAAAAATGTAGATAATGTATTTGTTTGTAGCATTTCATCCATTCTGAATTAAGTAGAGATTACAGGCAGGGATCACAATCTAAAGTCACTTTATAATAGTTAGATTTATTCTGTTTTGTACGCCCAGTCGTATCGACACGCGACATTATTTAGGGGCGATTGACTGCAATGAAAAATGCTCTTAGAGCAAAATGTCCTCAATTTAAAATGACTTGCTAGTTCTTAGAGCACGACATCTTTATTGCTGAATATGCGCGATGCAAGTCGACTTGGGAGCAAAACGTCCGCGATCTGAAATCAATTAGAAACACGTAACTACTTTTCTAATGTTACTCTTTGCTTTTCTATTAATTTTGAATAATAAAAATATATAATTAAATAAAAATAAAAATCCGACTGCATCATATAACCATTATAAAGGAATAAACAAGCTCTATAATTTAGTGTGAAGAATAATACATTGTACCGTGTACAGGGTACCTACATAAATAACCATTTACTAGATATCAATTAAATATATTTGGGCCTATTGTGTGTTTTTAAAATATTGCAGGCGGGACAAACCAAACTAACCAAACTCAAAATATTGATCAAGTAAATTTTACTTACATTTCTACAGAACGGGTTGTTAATGTTCGAATAATAGTTGATACAGTGTTTTGTAGATTTGTTTGTCCCCTCATAATCAAGATAGTGTAAGGTAATCTATAGAGGTTTTATAAGGGTCCAATATGCGTTAAACATGTATTGATTTGATGACAATGTAAGTTAATTTATCTGTACTAAACACTTTTTGAAATGAGGACGATTTGCTCCACGGTCATTTAGAAGTCAAGGTCAACTTAATTCAAAGACTTATCTAGTGGACTATTTGAAAAGCCTATCAGCTTCCAAAACTTTATGATCAGAATTGTCTAGAGGGTACCGACCAGAATAAATAAACCTCAGATATCATTCCCTCTCTAAACCTGAAGTGACTGTCATTTACTAGGCAAGGCACGAATGACTGATGTAAATATACTTTTAGAGCGCGATAAAGGATGGTTAATTATAAATAGATAAATATAGCCTAAAATTAAATGTAATATATATAATGTATGGATCTGATGTTGTAGTTAAAAGATGTTTTTTGTATGTGAAGGCTGGTGAAGGCACGAAATACACATGCGCTAGTCGCGTATCCAGTTACCCATATACTTTGCCGCGAACAAAGTGTAGTGTGGTGTGTGTTGTATTTGTGATCTATTGTTAGCGCATTATGTTTATCAGTCCTGGGCGTAAGTTTATCATGCAATCACCGATATAAAAATACGCATTCAGTCAATGGTAAATATTATTCGCACTATCAGACTTGTTTTGTTTCTTTTGTTTCTAATCCAAAAGAGCATTATATTAATTCATTAAAACATCTCGATCGATTTATATTAAAAATTCAACTTTGATATTGTATAATCTGCTTATTTATTTATGTTGTTTTATTATTTTTTGGTGGGACCATTAACTTTTAAGTGCCTTACAACACCTACGTAGTTTATCCACAAGTAATATGTATTTAATGAGCTTATTTATTTAATAAAAATGGAATCTAATATATAAAAGGCATTTTATTTTACAATAAAGAACAACTTCTTTGTCACATCAAGTGAGGTTTATTGAACAAAAATATTCTATTTGCTTACATATTTACAATTCCTTACAAAAGTAAATTACATTTAGTGTCAACATACCCTCTTCGCTTTTCAACCGTTGTTATAACGTAAACAATTTTATCGATTTAGTGGCAAGAGCTGTCACTAGTTTATTTATCACATTCTAAAACATTTACAATTAATTAAATTCATTCTGGAAGTGGAGAGACAGTTTTGTATCAATTTGATAAATCTTCGATTGAATACCGAAATTACTTATGACAACATGTTGAAAAGAGAGACAAGTGGCTGTGTGGAGATTTCTAATGTAGAATACCATATATTCAGACACATGTTACAACTAAATACCTACCTAATAACACAGTCCTGAACAATACGCTATAGGCCGACGATTGTACACATATTACACTCACGGTTAAAGTCTGCGGGGAGGGTATGTGCTCTCATCGACCCCACCACCACCACCCTACATAGACCATCGGGAGGAACTCTTGTGACAATGCCGACTTCTATCTAAGTCTAACTGAAATTCCTCGTCTTCTCAAAGTACATATAATAAACGACAGGTTCACTTTCGCGAATAGGTAGGTAGTCACTATCAAGTCGAGTTATCCCAATGTAAAGTAAGCCAAGCAGATAGCTGAGCCCCCAGACTCATTAATTCTATACGACAAGGGGCAGGCATCTGCTTGGCTGACTGTACGAACTGTCGTAGTCCCTATACCGCGGTAATAACTCCAGCTCCACAGTTTGTCACTGGACCAGCCCAATTCGCTAACTCAGTGATGATCACTCAATGATGATCCGTAAAAATTAAGAAGCTATTGGTGTCGTTCAATTATCGTGTAACCAAAGGATATCAAAATAAGTCGGCTAAATTAATTAAAAAACTTCTTAATTTTTACGGATCATCATTGAGTGATCATCACCGAGTTAGCGAATAAGGGGGATCAAATAGTAGAGTCAGCAACAGACAGTTTGCACGCAAATACTTACTCACATGGATGTTGACATTATTACGACACTTTTAGTGTGCAAATGTTTTTATTTTTGAGTAGCTTGCATGCTCATATACATCTGATACTAACTGTACTGTACATGCTGTATGAGTATAATACATGCAGCTTCAGGCAACACAGATTTTACTTATTATTTAGATTTAGATGGAAAAACTACATAAATATTCTTATGTGTAAGAGTTTTAACAAGTGTCAGGAGAAATTAAAGAACAAGGCGGTAAGTAATTGAATTGCAACAAACACGCATGACTACGAAGAAGGGTGTTCAGGATAAACATTAACATACATACACACACATACATTCCCCCAACATAGTCCTTTACATCATCCATGCTCAGTAAGTAGGATTTACTGCCGTCCAAAGAGTCCGTGAAAGTTGGCATTTCCAACACAATTTTTTATAGAAAACCTTCCATTTTCAAGTCACTTTGCGGCAGACTATACTTGATAGTGGAACGTAATGGTTTCATGACGTACCTACCCACTATGCTGGATAGTGGCTGCGTAATGTTTCAGAAGTGAAATATAAAGTTTCCTTGATCAAATGGGTTTCATAGTGAAAGTGGTTCAGAATGATGTCCCTAACAAATCCCTAAAATATCACTGCACCTTTCAGTTAAAGCCTGTATAAATGTTTTATTTACCTCGCATGAATGATATTAAGTAATATGCTTACCTCGGGTTGTAAGTAGCTATTTGACCCTCGAACTATATTCGCCCTTGCTCGCTCGGTGTGTCGGTCTAAATATCTCGGGTTCGCTCGTCGCATAAGCGCCCTTTGCGAGCTGCACCCGCACGGGCACCTAATTGGATCTTGTTCCGAAATAGCTGTCTTACACCCCTTGTGTAACAATCTACTATTAATGTACACTGCACTTTCTAATTTTGTTGTGATTGGTTTTGTTACGTTGATTAAAGAGATGTAAAAGTGGCCGCAAGGGACAGACAGCTACTCTGCTAAGCAGCTCAAATTAAGTTCCACTTAAAAATCATAATGTCGCTGTCCTTTGTCGAGTGAGTGACAGCAGATTACTTTCAGTGTTCTTAAGAGTTGAGTTGTCGGTTGTTTTGACTAGTACTATTAAAATGTGCAATGTAAAATTGTCTAGATAATATGTCATTGCCTCCTTCTTTCCCTAGGCACCATTTTCAACAGATCAAAAAATTACCAACATAATTATGACTCCCGAGTTAAGAGCCTCTCAAAGGACAGACTAACGCTTCACATTTCCTAACGGGCGAGGTAAAAAAGCTACCGCTAAAGATTGAGTTGCTCTTGAAAAGTAGCTATGTTTTTGACAGACAAATTATAGACAAATCAAACAATGCAATGGTGTAACAGGCCAATACATATAATACATCAACATTTCATAAAGACAATCTGAAAAACTGCCGCGGTCAGAATGGATCTGTCACGGTGCATGCTGGCACTATGACAACGATCGAACGTCATCGCGTGTTAGGACATTGGCATTCAGCAATTTTAAATTTACTTGCAGTCTCGTTGCGATGCTCTTGCGGTCCTCTTGCCTATTTGAAATACTAGCAGTGTTGCCACTCGCCCGAAATGAATATATATTGTCAATACTGCGCTTTTTCTTACCGGTTTTTTGTTTTTAATCGGTGTAAACCACCTTTTAGTCCGTACATTTAAAAAAAAGTCAGTCATCATCGACCAAAACGTAAAAAAATAGCTGAATGCCATTTAAAGATGTGCGATAGTGAATTGTTCAAACAATCGAGTGGTTTGATAGTAATAGTATTAACAATCGACTCTGAAAACAGTCGATAACTAGTTCAAACAATCGAGTAAATTCATTCATTTTTAACCGACTTCCCAAAGGAGGTTTACAATTCGTCCGGATGTTTGTTTTTTTTTTTTATGTCTGCACCCCGATAGCGCCTAAACGGATGGACCGATTTGGAAAATTATTTTTTTGTTTGAAAGTGTTTACCTTCCCATTGGTCCCATTGACACCAGGTCAGGATCTGATGATGGGATCCTGGAGAAATCCAGGGAACTCTTCAAATATTATAGGCAGACCTATAGTGATTTTTGTGTTTTTCATAATAACTCGTGCAAATGCACATGGTAAGCATAATATTGTGATGCGGAACTGCTGATGAAGACCACATATGGCCACCAGATCTGCTCAATACTAGGTACAAAATACAATGCGTGGCTGACGGTCAGGCAACGCATAGCCTAAACCGGTGGACCTAGAGCCATGAAACTTTGTACAGGGGTTCCTTAGTAGCGTGGGGTAGCACTGATATGGGATTTGACAAAATTAATTCCCCAAGGGGGGGGGGGGGATAAGGGGTTACAGTTTGTATTAAACTCAATCTAATCAAATAGGGTTTGTAGAAGTCGGTTTTTTCTAAAGTTTACTTTTTGTTTCAATTATACAAACAATCGAATACAAACTAGTAGTATTTGTGAAGTTCGATGGTTACTGATTGAATTTGCCACACAAAATTGGTTATTTTTTCTAAATACATAAAGATCCCTTTTGCATGACAAATATAAACTAGCGACTTCGGGATTATCGATTGTTATTCACAATTGCCCGCAATTTTGTTTATATTTCTTTCTCGCTTACACTTGTTTATTTCGTTTATCTTTCTATTCACTCGTACAAACCTAGGTCACAATTAAAATTGTTTTATTGGGGCACAATAAATTTTACGAACAATCTAATACAAACTAGGTACTTAGTAGTATTTATTTATTTAAACAAATAAACGATTTAAATTGAATGGAATGAATTTCGATGGTTTTCTGATTGAATTTTCCACACAAAATTAGATACCTACTTTTTCTCAGAGCATAAAGTTTACTTTTACATGAGGTTAAAAACTAGCGGAAATCCAAACGAATGAAACTACTCAAGCTTCGCGCGCGTTGTTTTAAGATTATTCGAATACTTTGAATGATTTCTAAAATCGAGTGGTTTAGCGATTGTTATTCATAATCGCCCATCTGCCATTACATAATAGGTTACGCCGTTTACGCCGCCATTGTATACGAGAATAGGGATTTGTAACATTGCCGTCCTATTGCAGCTCGTGAACGTCCATTGTAACAAGCGAATGACATTACCATCATTTTTTGGTTATGTTCGTGCTAAGGTAAGAGCATCACAAGAGCATTGAATGAGCATTGTGTACAAAAATTGGGCCTCAGATCATTAGTTGAATTCACCTATTCTACAAATGAATTCTATGTCTATAGAACTAAGGCTATAATTCGAAGGGTAGCGTACCAACAGTTCTGACAGAAGCATTCGGACCCCACCACTAGACAATTTCATAATACTTTTACGCACTATCATAACAAAGCTCGCGTTTCTTATTGAAAGCTTGCTATATATTTATTTTATCTTCTGTGACAAACTTCGCTACGGAAATGTCAAGATAATTAAGGCATGATACTCAAGGCCTCGGCCAGAGTGAACGCGAGGTGACTTGCGCAGTGGCGGGGGCGGCGGGGCGCGGGCGCACTTTAGCATTGCCCGCCTTGTCACTCCAGTATGGACGCAAGCGGCGTTTTCATATGTTTGATATTTCGCGCCCTTTGTCGCCACCGCGCAAGTAAGTAAGCAAGTAAGTAGTCGCCACCGCGCAAGTAAGTAGTCGCCACCTCGCAAGTAAGTAGTCGCCACCGCGCAAGCCCGTCACTCTCGTGGAGGCCAAAGACATACGGCTCTGTCGCGTGTCAAGGAAAATATATCGACAGTTAATTTGCACCTGACTTGAGCAGAAGTTGTGCATTCGCTCTTAGCCTCTTACCTCTCCTACATTTTCGTGGCGAAGCTTTACCAAAAAATTCTACCAATTTTCGCTTTGATAGTTTTCACGGAGACTATACGATATGAACACCATCAAGGAATAAAGCTGCGTGTATCAGCTTTCTTCTATATCAGCTTTTCTCTATTTTGTTTGTAAAAAGAGGGGGTTTAAGCATAGCTTGTTTCATTGTAAATGGGATAACATTAAACTACAAAGCGAATATCACCTGCTACTTTAACCCGTGAATTTCACCACCTATTATTATTTGATTTCTCTCGTCTACACATATAAAGCACTATGAACCTATTAAATGTTTTAATTATTTTGTCACGATTTTAGTTAGCATTTTACAAATTGCCCGGCTCATAAGACCAAATATTATTACACACCGCTTGATCCTATCATTCACATCATTACGAAATAAAAAGTAATGTTGACATTTTCTTACTTCATACGAAAGAAAAGTAATCGCATTAATGGTCTGTTTCAAAAAGCCCCAATAAACTTTATGTGGCAGATTCATCTGACATGCAGCATGATGATAGGGCTTATCAAGCATTCTCGGAACAAACCCTTGGGTTTTATGCCATAGCAAAGCTGGCGATCTAATGGACTGGGTAAGTATTAAAGCTCTATGATTAGTTTGAGGTGAGTAAAATCAAGAGTCACAAATAGACATCATGAGATTTTGCCCATTAATCAAGAACCTGAATTTCCTTTCAATGAAATTTAACAACTATCGTATCGTTTGTGGTCTACGTCGAGTATAAATATAGATCACTGTCAAAGTGAGCAGGGGGGCAATTCTGGCGCTAGCGAGATCATGTCCATGGTAGAAATATCAATTTTGAGATACCGAAATCTCTATCAAAAACAAGAAAAAGCTATTCTCACGACCATCCTTACGACCAACCGAGATATCTCGACCCTTTTTCGATAGAAATAAATATAAACCGATATCTCGACTGGGGAGATGATCTCGATAGCGCAAGAATCGGGGGCCAGAGCAGAGATAATCATATTCGGTGGCTGCTACAACTTTTCCACTTTAGAGTTTAGAGTGAGTGAGATGAATATAAATTTCCAATGCCTAAGATAAGATTACATCATAGTAAGACTTAATTTGCTGTCCTTTTCTGCCACAGGAGAGAGATAAGAGATGCCACATGAGTATTGCGAATATGGCCCGCAAAATCAGTATCGTCCGTCCGTAGCGCGGATAACAAAATCAGTATCGTCTCCGTAGCGTGGATAACAAAATCAGTATCGTCCGTCCGTAGCGCGGATAACAAAATCAGTATCGTCCGTCCGTAGCGCGGATAACAAAATCAGTATCGTCCGTCCGTAGCGTGGATAACAAAATAACATGACACAATCTGTTTTTCGCCCATTTCGCCCACAAACGTACAATAATTTTGACAATACGTCATAATTTTGAATGTGGTTGGTACTTTTGACGTTTTGTTAGACCGATTTTCGTAGCAAATTACGTTTCGTTTACCAAAATTTTTCAAATTTTCATCTCGATTTCCAGAAAAACTACTCATTTCCTCGCAAAAAGAAAAGCACTGCCAGCTATCCATTAATCCCCTTTTTATAATCAAATTAAGGATGAACGATATAAAAGCCACGCCACGTGCCTACGTCATCTAGTGACGAATTTGGAATTACTGAAGTTGTTTTTTTTAAAAAAAAACTCCCATTAAACAGCTCTGTCCTTCAGCCTCCCGCGACAAATGACCGTCGCGGCATGCTAACTGGTGCTGCGGTATGTGAATCATACCCCTGGACATCTCCTCACCTCATTTCACGGTATACTTAAGCGGGCTACACACGACATGATATCGGTGGCGATCTAGGGTGTAAAAAGGTGATAAACTGGAGCCGCCTGCTGTGTGTGAGTACACCACTCCAAGCCCATGTCGTGTGTAGCCCGCATTAATTTAAATTAAATAAATCTACGTCCATAATATGTACAGTGTGTCTACCATCTGTTTGCGCTCAGTCGGGCCTGTAGATCGGTATCTTGGGTATGAACTCGATGAGCAGCACATACTCCATCATGGCGGATGAGTCGCAGTGCTGCTTCGTGAGCCGCCAGCGCAGCCCGAGCTTGCTGTACAGCCGGCTGTTCTCCCACTCCAGCAGCTTGTTCAGGGAGTGTTGCGTCTGGAACGGACAGGTTTCTGTCTAGTCATCATCCTGCTCAGAGCCTCGAAATTATATTTTATGTCATAAAGAATAAGAATCACTGACATTTGGCTTTTCGATAGTTTTCTATCGAATCTTTGTTCGTGATTGGGCTACAGGGGTATGATTCTCGCGCCTTCGATATACGGATATCGAAACCTATATTGACAGATTCCCATACGAAATCACCCGATATAGGTATAGATATCGTATATCGAATGCGCGAGAATCATGCTCCTGGTCTGCCCCCTAGACAAATTTAAATGCTAACGCTTGCGAAACGATATCTTTTTTTTTATGCGATTTGACATTTGGATTCGCTAGGTGACGTCACCTTAGCGATGCCAAATGTCAAATCACATACATAAAAAGTTATCTTTTCGTTTCGCTACCCTTAGCGTTTAACATTGTCTACAGGCCCAGATCAACACACTCCTGTCTCTATAGCGCCAATCCTCACGGTCCGGTGAGATCATCTCCATGGTTGAAATATCAAGACGAGATACCGAATATCACCATCGAAAAAAAAACTATTCTCACGATCCGCCTCACGGCGAACCGAGATATCTCGACCCGATTTGGATGGAAATAAATATGAATCAAGAACGTTTTTGATGAAGATATGCGGCATCGAAACCGATATCTCGATAGCGCGAGAATTGGGGGCCGGAGCCAATGCCATTCATCGAGATGAGTTTTCGATCACCCGCCCCCCAATCAAATTGCAGTGAAGGGAAATATAAAATCTAAACATAAATACGATAAGAAAGTTAAACGGACGCCGCAGATTATGTATTGTAGCCATTTGTAGCTATCATGGAACACTCACAGACTCATATGAGCTCATTACATAAATCAGTTCAAGCATAGGTTATTATTATTATACTTACGCCAGTTAAATAACTGTCAAGAGAGCAATAAACGATAGATAGAGCTGGAAAGTCAACATCCAATAAAGATGATTTAATAACAAATTAAAAATATTGTGGTTTTTATCTCTGTTTAGGGAAATGGCAGACAGTATGACTTTTATGTTCATTGGTGACTTCAGCGATATAACTGTGAATTTTAATTATTATCATAGTGGAGATCTCGATTTTACAAGGCACTTTTAAAGCCTGCTACAACAATACTTGCATATTCTTCAGTACTTTGAAAACAAAATAAATAAAGAACATATCAAACTTATATTAACTCTACAGGGTGTAAGAGAAAGGTGTATTTATTCATTCTAAATAACTTAGGCCACAAAACCTATGGCATATTTACTTACTCGTTTACTAAGACAAATGACAGGCCACAGCGAACAACCGAGTGTGCAGCAACAGCAGACGCAGCCACAGAACAGCCACTTGACATTCACGGGCAGAGTCTTCTTGAGAGCCGTGTTGATCCGTGAGACAGTGGCCCGGTACTCCTCCGGAGCGACCCGGGACTGCAGGCCGGGAGGAAAGTCACAGTGGAACCGGTTGCTGAGACCGAAGCTGGAATGTGGAGAGTGGTGGAGTGAGAAGTTGAAAAAATATAAAGAAGATGTAGAGAGAGTTTGCACAAGTTTTATAGTCTCAAATGCATAATATATGTCCAAAAATTTGACTGTATATTTTGTAACAGAATGGGTATGTTTTTAACTTTTGTATGTGTATGTAGTGTTGATTATAAAATGTAGAATATTAGTTATTTGATGAAAACAAAATCTAGTGTCACAGTTTACTGGCGTTTGTTTTGCTGAAGATTGTGGAATAGTGATTTTACTTTGCTGGTAAAGTATTGTGTAAGTTCTACGATTTTCCTTACAATAACAACGGTTGGGGTGTAGACTATGGGTAAAAAAAACTTAGAAAATGCCAAGTCTGAACATTTCTAGACTACTTAGTATAAGTTATGTAAACCTACTCCTTTACACTCCCCCCGTTCCGAGTCACGCCAAAATCGATTACAGCGTCTACGAAGCCGTTCCGAGTCAGTTTTGGCGATACAAAACGATGGCATTGTAGACGTTGTATATGGTGTTGACAGCGATGTCACGGAACTCGACTACTATGCTATATGGCCAGGTAGGGGTAGCCGAGTGGTAGTTAAGGCATGTACCTACTTATTTTTTTTATTTATTTATTTACTTTTTAATTAATACAAAAACAAGCAATTCTACCATATCAATTAAACTAAGTTGTAATTTGTCTTTGATATGGGGTCTCAACATCAACAATGAACGTTAGTAGTTTTGTCAGTTCCATAAAATATAGAATGCATGTATGTATATCTAATGAGCAGTCTAGGCATGGCATTATTATAATGAACTTCAAACAGATATATTTGTACTATACAAGTATTTTCGTCTTAATCTAGAGTACCGAGTGCAAAACTCGGAAAAAACCTCTGGATTTTGGTCAATGCTATCCAATACCCGTGCAAGAAAAAAAAGTCAATGCCACTGGTCGAGACGACAAAGAACGTAAAAGTGCATTATCAACCACTCTTCATTGACCTATCTATCCGAGCTAATTACTTAACAGCTCGGTGCAATACAGGCTGGAGCAGCTGTTACAGTATAGAAAGGTGGAGGGGCCTTACACAGTCATATTTCCAGCCCCACGGACAACGATCGGATCAGGAACCAACGTCACATGCGTCTCTTCTATATGCTCCTCTGGCTCCGTCTCCTCGGGATATATCGCGTCGAAGTCGGTCATCTTATTTACTCACTAACTTATCCTAAACACCTTTTAACTGCTCATAACGAGTTTGTATTTTATTGTTTTGTGAAGGATTTTTACTTTAATTTTTACGAGATCACGAACGACAACGAGAAATATGACGTTTCAACAAAACACAGATGTTTGGTGTTGGCATTTTATGAAACAGAATTCCCTGTCTGTTTTGTTTACAAATGTTTTATTTGGTAAATCTTATTTTCCAACGAGCTTTGAAACTGAAGGTATTATAACAAATAATTGCATGACTTTTTATCTCAAAAAGTTCCAGTAAATGATTATTAAGTGAGAAAAATATTGAATGATTTCATTATAATGTTCCTTGTATCTTAGAGATTTTTAAGGAATGGCAACATATAAAAGTAGTTCCACTAATGCTTGACAGGTAGAGTTTCAATAAATTTCTACTATTCCCGCTAGATGGCGCTCATTGAAATCAGCAGGCTTGTTGAAGATGAAGGTATGAAGGCATGGACCATCTGAAGGTAGGTAGTAGGTGCATAAGTTACTCTATTGGTAGGCGCCATTGTAGTGCAGCCATGATGTCCGAAGCCCAGCATGAAGGAATATAAACGAGCCAACATCCAATATTCAACAGTTGCTTACCCCGAGCGATCGTTTACCATCGATATATACAAAGGATAGGCCCTCCCGTACTAAATTTTTTACCGTTTTGAGGCCAGACAGAATAGCGCCTCTGTTGGAATTTATCGGTACTATGTCGGTCGTCTCAGTCGAATGATTGATTATCCTATTTTTACTTTTGAGGAATTTTTCGAGAACAATATTTTATGAATAATCAATTTACAGCCAATAGTAATTGTAAATTATATAACTTACTTGTGATACGATACTCCTTGTTTATGTGTATTGCGATTTCGGTATGATTTACATGTTTTTACCTCGCAGGACACCATTTTTGTTGTGCTGCCGATACGTCACGCGGCTAGCACCGTCTAAGCACGGCACGACTGATTGAAATCGGTTCACTTTTCCCGTTTTGACACCGTTTTGGTAGCGACACTTTCAAGCGCCCCGTGCCTTGTCCCCTACTATTGAAGTCTGTGTCGTTTACCGTCGTCGTACCTACGTAGCCAACTGACGTAACGTAACTCATGCTCACCTACCTAAAGGTCTTTAAAGGTGCTTTATATCCCTCATCATTACGTTCAAAATACCAATTTAGACTGAAGGATAATTGAATGCAGTTCAATGTTGCAGCTAGATCCGCAATGAATGACCGGCTGTAACCTACATGTGTGCACCTCGCCCACACTCACACACTCACATAATACTCCGGCTGATAATGATAACATGCAGCTGTGACCCAAAAACCATGCGACAGGTCGCGACTCTGAGCCTAGGGCTATATACTCCACTGGCGCGTCGAGTTGACAAAATATAACTTAACATTTACATACAGGCACATACAAAATGTTTGTAGACTGATACGAGTACTTACATATTATTACCATGTTTATCGAATAGTCGAATGAAGGTTGTGACAGGAAACCTTGCAGACATAAAAATGCCATTTGCATCGCTGAGGACAGGATTCGAACCTGCGCGGGTATAACCCATTGGATTTCAAGTCCAACTCCTTAACCACTCGGACACCTCAGCTGGTGGTAACGCTGGAAAACAATCAACTGAGTAGTAACGATGTCGTTAAGTCCTATTTAAATACGTCATTTTGCTTAATTAAACACTTGTGTAAACGTAAACAGTTCGCGCCTTGAATTTCTGGTATTTTCTGAAAAGATGGTCGAAACGACCCACAACAACGTGCAGTTAGTTATTGTTAACCCTCTCGCTCCAACATCTATTGTTCGCTAGGGTAAACGGAGGAGGTATTATCGTGATACAGGAAATATCGTGATAGTTTTTTAAAATATTATTCATGGTCTTACCTATCGCGGCACGCTAGTGAGGAGGAGGTTACGATTCCTCAGGATATTTTTTAGTTTATTTTTTATGTACACCGATTGCGGCTAGACGAATGGACCGATTTAGAAAATTATTTTTTGTTTGAAAGGGCTTCCAACTGGTCCCATTGACACTAGGTCAGGAGCTGATGATGGGATCCTAGAGAAATCGAGGGAACTCTTCAAATAGTATAGGCAGATCTATAGTGACTTTTGTGTGTTTTCATAATAACTCGTGCGTTTACTCATGCATGGTACTTTACATTTAATCGTAGGGTTTGTGGAAGTCGGTATTTTTAAGTTTTACTTTTAGTTTCAGTTTATCAAGCTTTAAAGTAGTTTATTAAAGCCGCTACTTACTTGCCTGCTCCTGCGCCGATCTAGGAAGGGGGCGGTCACCACCGGGGGGGGGGGTGGGGATGACCCTGAATTGCTTCCTTGATTGTGAAGTGCGTAGGCAAGCAGGGGCAATTTTTATGGCTCGCCCTGCGGCAGGGGCAGCGATAATCTCGAGAGACGATCAAGCGAAAATGACATTTAGCGTTGGATTTTAGTGGTGGAAGTAGCGATTCCTTCCTTGCACAGGCATGTTGCAGCTGCTCCGACATTGCCCCGACCGCCCCCCTTACTAGATCGGCGCAGGAGCAGGCAACTGAGTAGCGGCAAAGCATCAAGAATGTCCCTGGATGTGGTGTGAGTTGTGAGTAGTTGTGACCGACCACCCCGCCTTCACGAGAGAAAAAAACAATAATTATTTTGTTCATAATATCCACTTTTAACTTTTAACGTATGCTAATATCAACTACGATATATAACTCAGTAAATAGCACAATGAAATATTCATAGTTACACAAATTTTTACATTAAGCGTCATATTAAAGTTTTTGATCAGTTTTTTGTCACTTCCATGGACCTATGTCATACCGCACTTATTTTGAAAAATATTGCGCTAGGAACCAAACCCAATTAGGTATCAACACAATAGGCTTGCTATGCGTCCAAGGTAATCCAATAAATCTAGAAACAAGTCTTAAGTTAAAGCATTAAGTAAATAATTCACCAAGTTAAAAACTTAAAAAAACCGACTTCATGACCTATCATTTAGTCCTCCCCGCTCGGTACACAAATGTCGTCTACCCTAAAACGCCTACGAAATCTGTCTACTGACAGTGAAATCCATACGTATTACATAATACAAACGAATATACGATCCTAACAGCCAGAATTTATCTCGCGACAATGACTAGAAACACCAAAAAGACTGGATATATAATGTCATCCAGGTAAAAACAAATTAAACTTCACAGTTTTTTTTATGTCGAAACCTAACTGCTGGATCGTATCCTGATTTTCAAAAAATGAAACCAAACTATCTATTGGGCTTCCCTTTCGAACAAAGAAAGAATTTTTGAAATCGGTTCATAAATAGTTTCGATGTAAATAATCGATAAAAAAAATATGATAAAAAAACATAACCGAATTGATAACCCCCTCCTTTTTTAAAGTTGGTTAAAAATGGCTTGACACTAAGAATTGTATATGTATATATTTTATAAAGTAAATTTTGTGCAAAAAAAAAGACAGCATTTGATGGCACTTTTATACATGACGTCACTCTGTCGTTATTTCATAGAACTCAGGAATAAAAGGTCCGTTTTGACAGTTCATAAAAAGTATCTATTTTGACTAGCAGTACGCAAGCCTATTATAATGCCAGCTTTCAGTTTATTTATACAGGTGCCTAAATCGCTATGAAAAAATTTACTATCAGATACCTACCTACATTCAGGACGTGATTTTGACAAATGTCTGAAACGACAAAATAGAATCCTAGATCTTTGTTACACAAATGGTCCTTTTAGCCCATACAAGTACTTTTAGAATAAAATTAACCTTTTCATCGCTGAGCACAGGATTCGAACCTAACCCAATAGCTCATTGGATTTCAGGTCGGACACCTCAGCTGGTGGTAAAGCACTGGAAAATAATGCAACCATCAGAAAAAAATACAAACCTGAATTAAAACAGAGATATTTATATACTTATATTTATACAGCAGCTACTTGTACATGTAAATATATTATTTACAACCTCTATCTATTGTCTTACTTGTCTTGGTGCATGCGTTAATTATTTTTCACAGTTTTACCACCAGCTGAGGTGTCCGAGTGGTTAAGGAGTTGGACTTGAAATCCAATGGGTTATACCCGCGCAGGTTCGAATCCTGTCCTCAGCGATACTTTGTCTAAGTATATTTTTTTATTTCGATTATACTGGATAAATCAATTTCCCACTATTTACCACTTTGTACTTTCGGTGATACATTGAGAACTCGCACAATGGTTTGCTCTATGAAAATAACTATTCCCAGAAAATTATTTGCGATGTTTTCCCTTTCCACCCCATAGCTCAGTGTCCCGGATATATCATCTATGGAAGAATATTATTTCAACTTCGATTTTCTACGATAGATATTTGAATGAGTGAAGAGAAAATTAAGGTACATTGTTTGCACAAGTGTTTAAGAATCGTGTGAATAGGACAATTAACGACATAACTAATTTACGTCGACGAACGCACGAGTTGATTGTTTTCTACAGAGTTACCACCAGCTGAGGTGTCCGAGTGGTTAAGGAGTTGGACTTGAAATCCAATGGGTTATACCCGCGCAGGTTCGAATCCTGTCCTCAGCGATGCAATGTGTCTTTTTGGTTTAATTCACTACCTAATTGGTGGCTCACCCCCCGGTAGAGTTAATGACTGAGAATAATCCAAAAAATGCTATATAAGAGGTAAATACATAGGTACTTTTCTATCGTTGGTGGTACAAATCTTGCACAAAACATCTTAAGAGACCGGTGACCGCTTGAATTTCCCATACAAACGTAATACAAAAATCGTTTGAATTTGAGAAATAGTTTAATGTATTTGACTGTTAATCGGATTTATACACTGTTTACGCAGGTTCGGTCTGTATACCAGAGTTCCTCTTCAAACAATTTAATAATATTTTATGTAATTTGAATAATAACCTTAGTTACGACCAGGAACCTGCGTAAACACTGTATTAATCCGATTAACAGTCTAAATGCTTTGAACTAGTTCTCAAATTCAAATCATTTTTGTATTACGTTTGTATGGGAAATTCACGCGGTCACCGGTCTCTTAAGATGTTTTGTGCAAGATTTGTACCAGCAACGATAGAAAAGTACCTATGCATTGAACTCTTATATACCATTTTTTGGATTATTTTCGGTCAATAACTCTACGGGGGGGGTGAGCCACCAATTTTAGAAATCTTTTACACAACCGTAAAAACCGTGTAAACCAACAAGTAATATGCAACATGCTTTTAAGCAAGTGTAAACCGCAGTCAAGTATAGGCCTGCATCATATAATGCATTTTTCTATGACCCGGTGCAATATTGCACTACGCATGCGTATAAAAGCTCACCTGAGATCACCCCTATCGTTCAGTCAGAGGCAGGCGCACGCGCACACGGCTCCAACATGAAGGTATTCATTTATTCAATATTTGAAACAGATACTTATCTATACTAGTGGCTCTGTGAGCTGTAGACCTCGCGAGTATGTCGGTGGGAAAGCTGAACTGCTAACACACATAAAAAAAATAACCCAAATAATTTTCTTTCAATAACACATACAAACTTATGAATGTACCTGGTTACGTACATGCAGTATGAAAGTAGCCGCACCAATAACTTTGTAAACTACATTTCGCGATCTTTAATACAACCTATTGACTTTTTACTAAAATTATATAATCTGTTGGTCTTTACGAATCCAACGACACCTCATTTGTTAATATCCATCGAGCCGTTTGGGTTGTAGCGATTTTTTTACATTTTAAAACCCCATATCTCCGCCATTTTGAAAAAAATCAAAAAACTGGCTCGAGTAAAAATTCTATTTATTTTTCCAACCTGCTCACAAAATTTCACGAGAATCGGTTCATAAATGCGACCTGTAGAGGAGAACAACCGGACATACAAAAGCATTTTTGCCCAAACCTGAAACGGAGACGCTTCGCTCGCTTCGCTCGCTCATCTGTTTCACTCTCATGGTCTTTACGAATCCAACGACACCTCATTTGTTAATATCCATCGAGCCGTTTGGGTTGTAGGGATTTTTTTTCTCCGCCATTTTGAAAAAAATCAAAAAACTGGCTCGAGTAAAAAATTCTATTTATTTTTCCAACCTGCTCACAAAATTTCACGAGAATCGGTTCATAAATGCGACCTGTAGAGGAGAACAACCGGACATACGAAAGCATTTTTGCCCAAACCTGAAACGGAGACGCTTCGCTCGCTTCGCTCGCTCGGTCAATTAATGTCTGTAATAACTTTAGTTACCTTAATGACCTGGCAAATAAGATCTATCTTATCCCTTTCAGTAGGTTATGACATTTGACTGGCTATCTATTTGTTTGTTAACCTGCACTTTTAAATTGATCGTCTATTGTTTTCTTTACATATTTATTTCCAATACCCTTTTTTCTGTCGGTTGAAATCCTGGAAATGTACATTTGGTTGATAAATCTTACATCTCTTCCACGATCGCACGTACGTACGCCTTTCTTATGGGAATATTAGTACTTTGATTTAATCTACGATTAATCGCCTGATATACGTTACCACTCTTCCAAAATCTGCCCTTTACTTACTTTTAGTACAAACTATGTTAATTCCTTCGCTATGATATTACTTAATTATACTGTCTGTTCCCTTCCCAGCTCTTACTCCTAACAGCAGTGCTGGCGCTCACAAGAGGAGCGGTCGCACTAGTGCCCGTCGCCTCTCCCTTCGCCCCCTACCCTTACGCAGGCCATGTCGCCGCCCCCTACCCTTACGCAGGGCATGTCGCCGCCCCCCTACTCACTCGACCAGCGTTAGCTGCACCCCTAGGGCTAGGGCTGGCCAGGCCACTAGCAGCTCCTTATAGACTGGGGCCGTTAGCCGCACCAGTGGCTGTGGGGCCGGCGGTGGCTCCGGTGGCCAAAGTGGCAGCAGTCGATGACTACGATCCCAATCCGCAGTATTCTTATGCGTACGACATTCAGGATGCGTTGACTGGTAAGGGATCTTGATTATTAAATTTTACTTGCTATGGCGTTATTTTTGTTGTGGCTTCAAATAAAGGTACGTACAAAAAAGCTATCATCACTATTTGTGAAGTGCAGTTGTACTATAGATTTTGACCAGTTTAATCTACTCCCTAAATCCTAGGATAAAATTATGTAAACCAGTCTCCCCTGTAAATATTGCTTTATTTTCTCGAATAACGATTAAAATTAACGATTCTTTTTTCATATATATCCCTGAATGTGTATAAGTATAATATACCCGCATAACCAACAAGCACCCCCAAAACAACTCATGGCATTTCCCAGGCGACAACAAGAGCCAACAAGAGACGCGGTCAGGTGACGTGGTGCAGGGTTCCTACTCGCTGGTGGAGCCGGACGGAACGCGGCGCGTCGTGGAGTACACCGCCGACCCCCACAACGGGTTCAACGCAGTTGTGCACAAAGAGCCCTTAGGTATACCTCGTTCGATTAAAGAATACGACCGGCAATGGCAGCGCAAGGCGTTTGGTGAAGCTAGACGGTTGTAGAGTTCAAAGTTATTTTTTTTTATTACACATAAAATCATACAGATTGCTTAGTCAACGTCAATATTTTTGTATACTACCGCCCGTTTGGAAGTTTTGGGCTCAGGGATGGAGTAAAAAGGGCAAGAAACCCCCCGTACCTCTTTTAAAATATATCAGGGCCTTAAACATACTTAAACTAACAATACTATATTATATATGTTTCTAAAATACACCGAAGAGAGACGTACTGACTCACTCCATCGCACCTCTTTGGATTTCTGTGCGTAGATGGTGTAAAATCAAAGATGTAAATAGAATCGCGGCCATTACTAGTCCATTTCTTTTTCCCTTGATCGACCACTAGACGGTTAATACCTCCTTAAACTCGCACTGAGCTACTTAATTTAGTATGACCATTATGACACAATATTACTGGGATCCAAGTAGGCAATCGGATAACGAGATTGAGGTGGAGTTGGGCGGGACACTTGGCTAGACGGAACGACGGACGGTGGACCAAAGCAGTCACGGAATGGTGGCCACGGGGAGCGATAAGGCCAGTGGGCAGACCACCGGCCCGACGGTCTGACGATATTGTCAAGTCGTCGGGATCCCACTGGGTGCTATTGGCACAGGACCGGGAAGATTGGCGCTGTAGAGAAAAGGCCTATGCCCAGCAGTGGGTCGATGTGGGCTGAGGATGATGATGATGATGATGAAGTAGGTAAAAGCTGGTGTAGGGACATCAAGGGCTATATTTAATATCAACACATATTATTTTTTCCCAGGTGGAGTGGTGAAGGCAGTTGCCGGCCCCGCTGTCCTGCACTAGTCCGCAAAAGTTGTTGAAGGCTTTGTTTAGACTGATCTATCCACTTATTGCATTTAAATTCACCGTTTATTACGAGTGGCTCGCTTTTGTATGGCCGTGCCTCACTGCCTATTAATTAATGTATTACGTAAGATAGCACCCCCAATAAGCTTCTAGGCATTTAACATACAAACATATCAAATATGATGTCAACACCCTTTTTCGATATAATTCCCCATTTTAATTCTCCTATCTGAATAATGTGATTGTTTTTTTTTACATTTTATAGTATGATAAAAAAACGTAATAATCAGTCTGAACAAACGATAATCAAAGTTTACAAGCAAATGTCCGTTACCTGATTACCTGTGTTAATTTAGTGATAAAATATTTAAATATGCTTATTAGTTATTAATATTGTTGTTGTATATGTTTCTGAGTCGGGCGTGTTAAAGTTAAACTAATAAATAAGAGGAATCTATAAGATGGTTTTATTTATCTGAACTCGAGTTAAATCAGGAGTTAAATCTTTGACTCTGATAAGTACCTAGTTCAAAGCTTTAAAGCTCTTGAGTGTAGGTAGTCGTAGTCGTACGAGTACATCATATTGTAATGATTACACAACTCCCATCTATAAACTTAGTATTGTAATAGAGACAGTTAATATAAAACATAAAAAATAAGACAATGTGTGCATGGTACTGTTGCTAAGCCCCTCGTGTATGGATGTGGATTGGATATGCGATACGAAATAATTTGTATGTGAATGTATGAGTGTGTGGGCCGCACCCTGTCTGCCATTGTCTGAGACGCCAGACGTATTTGATATACATATTCATGTAAGCTCATACTTACATGAGAATAACATTTTTTTGTTTTACAATTGTTAAAACGGAAATTTTAATCTGTTAATAAGCATACTTTGTAAATATTCTCATCTTGCTCGTAAATGTAGTATAGGTTTAGAACTTGTAGCGCGTTGATGTCTATTATATGACGCTCCTTCCCCTACGATACGAATTTATTTTATTTTACTGTAGTGGGACTGTCGTGAAATTAATATCAACTTATTTGCGATATTTTAATTATAACTATTTGTATGCAAAGTATATAAAAAAGAACGGATCCATACTTTCCGTTTCAACAATAACCTTCAGTCATTGAACTTGAAAAACTTCTCAAATAGCCAATTTCGTCGATCAACCGACCTTGATCAACGTAATTCTAGTAACACGTCGATAACAATAAAAGGAATATAATAACATAATGGATTCGCGACCATGAAAATATTTTAATCGATTATTCAAAAGCTTATTTCTTAACATAAAATAGTAAACATTGTTCATGTGTACATATGACATACGTTCTGTAAAATATTTCGTTACCTATGGTTTTGTCCATACGGGATGGTTGGCATAGGTTTTAAAAGGTGTTTTCACGATTTAATAACCGCCTTCAAAAAACGTTCTTTTGAGTTGTCAAGTGAATGGCCGCCACACACTGATACGAACCTGCAAGAACCCGCTTTGTGACATGCTCAATACAGTTCCTTGTATTTCACACCCACTCCACTACCACCCCGTTGCCTCCCCACTAAAGAACCGTGGTTGTTAAGCTGCAGTTGCTTGCATGGTAGCTTCGTTGACATTTGACATGCTCAGAGCTTCGGCGCTGTGGGTCGTGAGAGTCGTGAGGTCAATGCGCCGACCTCAGCCCGCTTGCATTTCTTGATCCTGTAGTACGGCGGGTCATTTAAATTCCTAGCTTTTATGTACCCTTCAAGCTGACAGGTAGCAAGCTCAGCTATTTACTCAGTAATGTTTATATTGTATACCTTATAGCGGAGTTCCAGGGTGCAAAAACCCTACGGCTTGTGTGCAATTTTCAAAAATGCAAGCAAGGTGTCTATCGCAACACGCTTATTCCCTTATGGGGTGGCTAAGGCACAGTTACTCTCTCGTTTAGTCATACTTAGGTAACGTAGTACCTAATATTCAGTAGGTATGGTCGCCTGCGTCTAAAAGTATACGGGCAGGTCATATTAAAGATTGAGTTCCGCTTATACTGCTTGTATACTTTTAGGCGCAGGCGACCGTACGACCACAAATGAAGTTCTATTTATTTGAAACCAAAACTACGCCACATGTTCAGAGCCATTCTATGGATCCGTATTTTGTAACCCAAGCAACACAATTGAATGCGATATATCACGCCGTTATGCAAATCCTCACATCACCTTCCCTTTGCCTGCGTACACCTCTAGACCATACCCTGAGCCTATTATGTTGGTTGTAAGACGATCGCAGACTTGCCTGACGCTAATGCATGAATCATCGTATACCATTTGTTAGGTGGACACGTTGCGAGATTATCAATTTCTATTTTTGGACAGTATTTGAATGTTGGAAATATACATTTTTGTACTACCGACAATCTAATCATGTACAGATTATAAAATATAGATCCCGACAAATTTTAATCCGCCTCCGTTTGTTAAGTTGGTTTAGAAATCATATTGGTTCGTAAAATATTGCATAGCCATCCTAGCATCCACGCTCATGGTTGAACACACAGACTAACTGCTTAAATAACGTACCACAAATCGTTCATTACTGTTATGGATGAGAATTTTCAAACTTCGAAAAACTCATCAAAGATCAGCTATTTCATCGACTCTACGAAATTGCTTGATTTGAATCCTTCTTAAGGAGCTAAATAAAATTAAACCCTAAATGCTCTATCATACAAAATGGAATATTGAGCAACATCAACAAAACAGCTTCACGCCATTCCCATATGAGGTGGCAGAGGCACAACTGTGCCCACTTTTAGCCTGTGATTTAATACTCTATATTATTATGGATATTGAGTTATTAACTAAATGTGGATACTATCAGCATCCGATTTATGTGAGCTCGCAAGAAACTCAAATAGAAGAAGAACTACTGTAAACTATCTACACAGTGAAAGTGTCGTCACTGGCTATCCGCCGAATACTCCGACTCAAGGATCTCGGGGATACGGTTGCCGCAGGACCGTGTGCGGATGATTTGTTTGTTTGTTTTTTACCAAAACCTTCCTAGTCATCCGCGTACTATAATATCCTAGTCACCGTATAAGTACTACGTTAGCAATCCGAAACGCGGAACATTCTAGCTCTAGGAATAGATCAAACTAATAGTGAATAGTGAATGCAACAAAACTATAAATACGGGTCGCGATAGAGACGCCCTCGTGCAGTCCACCCGGCCGCGCCGCGCGCCACCGCCGTTGTCGACCGCGTGCCGAGATGCATGTGGTAAATTGGATCAATATACTAAACCCTGAGTTTCACGAAACAATTCTGTATATAGGTAACTAATTTAAATCGCGAGAATCTCATTGAATTGTCATCGTCAAGTTTAAAAGAGGTGCGTTTTGCATTGTTGCGGTATAGAAACAATTTGGAGAAACATGATCCACAATTTTGGTGTTCATAAAGTATCCTTTAATCGTGTGAGCTTGTAAACAAGTGTGTGGTGCTGTAACTTGTGATGAAAATACCCGACTCATCTGTGATGTGTTGAACTCGTTAAAATTTTGCAGTCGTCAGAACTTACAAACTCAACCTCTTGTTCCATTCATAATTCTATTTTCATACAATTTTTAGGGTTCCGATCCTTAAAGGAAAAAGGAACCCTTGTAGGATCACTTTTTTGTCCGTCCGTCCGTCTGTTTGTCTGTCTGTCCGTGTGTCCCAACCCTTATATCAAGAACGCATGGACGTATGAAGCTGTTTGTTAAGGTCTGTGGTCGCATAAAGCTGTGAAAAAATTAACCTTCTAGGTCAACGCAATTGAACGATACGACCGTTTATGCCATAAAATTGTTGGATTTTCAATGGTCCCAAAACCTATAGGGTACTTTTCGTAGGCCTACAATCATGAAATTTTGCACAAAGCAAGGTCTTATAGCATTAGTAAACAGAATAATCTGAAAACTGTAAATTTCTGTCTTTTTACAAAAAATAATAATTTGGTTTACATGGATAACACTTTAGTTTTTATGTGGAAAACTAATACCTAACATAATATGTTACGCTCTCCAAGTGTGATCGGAACCCTAGGTGCGCGAGTCCTACTCGCACTTGACCGTTTATTGTAGTTAGGTTAGTAGTAGGTAGTAGTTAGGGACGCCTCTGGAATAGGTCTGATTACCGGATAAGTGATATTCATGAGAAATAACTATGCTCGCTCTTTCAGGTAATAGTCTTCGCGTGTATGCTCCCAAGCATCCTTGGCATCATAGTAAATGACCCACCAACCCAAGGTGACTACAACTACTCGTACGACATTGCAGACCCAACCACTGGAGACACCAAGAGCCAACACGAAGTGAGAACCGGCGACCAAGTAAAGGGCTCCTACTCCGTTCTTGATCCTGATGGGACTATGCGTACTGTAGAGTACACTGCTGATTCACAACACGGGTTCAACGCTGTGGTCCATACTGTGCCCGCAATGAAACGCAATCTGCCAGCGCCACCACAGTACGTCCCTAATAACTACGAACAAGAAGAATACGCATCCCAGCCGCTCTACACTTCAACGATACCAGAACCAGCGTATGCCTCATACATGATAAGAGTGCCACAGAATGCTATCCCATTTTATGTCAAGCCAAGTAGGATTGTGCAAGTGGAACAGCAGGAGGCAACCTACTTCACTCCTACCCAGGATCGCAAGACTCCGCTGGGTAACTCTATTGGGCCTGAACGGTACTTTTTGCCAGCGACAGCAGATTATTATCAGTAGTTAGACACATAAAGTCACGATCTGGTGAACTTACCCCAATGAAGTCTAACATATCACGTTGATACTGTTAAAAATAAGCACGGTACAAAACCATACGTATTCTAAGGTCATGTCTGTACTTTACGTGGTAGGTCGTGACTTTTGTTATTGTACTAATTATGAACTTCCTATTAGTTTAAAGTTACAAGAACTTATGATTGTTAAAGCTATCCCTGTGATGTTAATTGAAATATAAATGCATATAACTATATGTATTAGTTTAAAATAATCATTTTTGTTTCAATTTTAAATATATAGAGTAGAGTAATACTTGAACAAAACCTCTAATTATCCTCACGTAATACATACATATATCTACAGGTTGACATTTAATTAGCTGACCAAATTTTGGGGAATGATAGTATAGTACCCATCATTATGAAGTATTTTCCCCAAGGAACATATGGTCGCTAACGAAAAAATTTTTTGGTTCTCCCATAGTAACTTGAAATGCTCGATCGCTACGATCACACGAAAGATTACTGGAATTTAAGCAAGCAATATCAACAATCAAATATGACATTATTGGTTTGGCAGAGATAAGACGTACTGGATATAATATAGAAGAGGATGAGGACCACTTTTTCTGCTATTTCGGTGAAACAAAAGGCCAATATGGAGTAGGTTTTTTGTTAAAAAAATACCTGAAAAAAAGTATAGAAAGCTTTACTGCAATTTCCGAGAGAATATGTATACTACATCTGGTTATAAACAACAAAAGCGTATCCATAATGCAAGTTCATGCCCCCACCATCGACGCAAACGACACGGAAATAAAACTCTTCTATGACCAAATACAAGAATACCTCAAAAACTGTAGTAACAACCTTATAATTATGGGCGACTTCAACGCGAGAGTTGGACAAAAATTAAAAGGCGAAGACAGAATACTGGGCACCTCTTGCTTTGGTAAACGAGATAAAAGAGGTAAAACTCTACTAGAATTTTGCTGGGAGAACAACTTGTTTGTAATCAACAGCCTATTTCGCAAAAATACCAAGAATCTGTGGACATGGCTCTCACCTAAGAAAAAGAAAAGCCAGATAGACTATATTTTATCAAACATTAAAGGGAAAATTACAAACATCGAAGTACTACATACATTGTCCTTCCCAAGTGACCACAGACTTGTAAGAAGTACCCTAATGTTAACCTATACTAAAAAATCTAGAGCCAACTACAAAAACAAAAACCACACATTAAATACCATGGAAGAACAACAACAATTCAAAGAAGCTCTACAATTACACTGCTCGAACATAAAACCAGAATATGACGACGATGTAGAGACATATTATAAGAAAATCAAGCAAGCTATAGAGGTCAGTTACAAATTGACATCGACCAATAACAAGAATCAAAAAAGAAAAACCGTCATTTCAGATAATACTAAAGCGCTCATAAACAGAAGGAATGAATTAACAAACAAGAAACTGTTAACAAGTGAAGAAAAAAATGAAAAATGTTATCTATACAAAAATATTCACAAAATCATTAAAAAAGAATATCAAGAGCATAGACTCTCCATTATAGAAAAACATTTGAACCAGTCGGGAAGTATGAAAAAAGGACTGAAAGAACTAAGAACCTCCAAAACATGGATTCCTTGTTTAAAAAAGAACTCTACAAGCGATACGAAAACACATTCCAGATCAGGAATCATAAAAATAGCTACCGAATTCTATAAAGACCTATACGCAGACAAAACACAGTCCTGCATAGACACTCTACCACAGACGCAAAATAATACCATCATAAAAAGGTTTTCTTTACAAGAAATTTCTAGAAGAATCAAATCTTTGAAAAAAGAAAAAAGTGGTGGACCAGATGGAATACCAAACGAGGCAATCAAAATAGGGCACCCTGTATTAGTACCACTTTTAACGACACTCTTCAACAAAATATTGGACGACAAAGTTATACCTAGAGAATGGGGTAATTCAGACATAGTTCTACTGTATAAGAAAGGAGACCCCACTGACATTGGTAATTACAGACCAATTAGCTTACAACCAAACCTCTACAAGCTATTTTCCTCTTGCGTAGAACAACGTCTCGCCGAATACACAGAAAAGCACCAGCCAGTAGAACAGGCTGGTTTTAGAAGAAATTACTCGACTATGGACCACATTCACTCTCTTGAACTTGTGATAGAGAAATACGAGGAAATGAATCGCCCGCTCTACCTAGCGTTTATAGACTACGCTAAAGCGTTTGACTCTATATCCCACGACAGCATATGGAGAGCTTTACAAGAATGCGAGGTGCCGCTAGAAAATATCCAACTTATTCAAGATATATATAAGAACAGCAAAAGTAGAGTCATACTAGACAGACCAGGACCTGAGATAAACATACAAAGAGGCGTCCGACAAGGTGATCCTTTGTCGCCCAGACTTTTCATAACTGTACTTCAAAATATTATGAAGACTTTGAAATGGGAAAGCAAAGGTATCTATATAGACGGCAATTTCTTGAGCAATCTCAGATTCGCTGATGATATAGTACTTTTTTCTGAAAGTAGTGCACAGCTACAAACCATGGTAAAGGATATACATGATGTCAGCTATAAAATTGGACTTAAATTAAATACATCAAAAACAAAAATCATGACTAATAGTGATAAAAATCCCATCTATGTTGATAATGCCCCACTGGAATATGTTGATGAGTATATATATCTTGGCAAACAGATATCATTCAAAAAATCAAGACATCAAGATGAGCTACATAGACGAGTGAACATGGCCTGGAACAAATTCTGGAGCTTTAAGGAAGTCCTCAAGTCTAATATTCCAGTAAGACTAAAGAAAAAAGTTCTAGACTCGTGTATTCTACCATCACTCTCTTATGCTTCACAAACATGGATATTCAACAAATACACCAAAAACAAGATACAGACGACACAAAGAGCCATGGAACGGAGTATACTTAATATAAAACGAAAACATAAAAGGAAAAATACCGACATAAGGAATACAACTAAAGTTATAGACGCTCTACAACACTGTAAAAAATTAAAATGGAAGTGGGCTGGCCATGTTGCACGAATGAATGAAGAAAAATGGACAAAAAAGATAACCTCATGGAAAGGCCCTTTAGGCAAACGAAACAGAGGCAGACCAGTAGAGAGATGGCTCGACGAAATATCAAAAATTACAGGAAAACAATGGATAGAGAACGCAATCGACAGAACAGCTTGGAGAAAAATGGAGGAGGCCTTCACTCAGTATTGAGGTCCTTAATGCATGCATATATTGTTATTATTTTTAATTTCTAAAAATACATATATTTTTTTTAATCCTATAATTTAAATAATCTAAAATTATACTAATGAAATGAATAGATGTAAAAAAAATAAAAAATGAAATTGAAATGTATTAAATAATATTGTAATTCTATATTAAGGAATAAACAAGGCTTTATAATAATAATAATAATAATACTTGAACAAAACCTCTAATTATCCTCACGTAATACATACATATATCTACAGGTTGACATTTAATTAGCTGACCAAATTTTGGGGAATGATAGTATAGTACCCATCATTATGAAGTATTTTCCCCAAGGAACATATGGTCGCTAACGAAAAAATTTTTTGGTTCTCCCATAGTAACTTGAAATCAGCGGGGCAATGTACTGGAGAACGAAAAATTTTTTTGATTTGCGACCATATGTTTCATAGGGAAAGTTGTTCACAATGATGGTTACTATCATTCCTCAAAATATGGTCAGATAATTTAATTTCACCCTATTAAAAGTTACTCTATGATACATATCGACATATGGATCCTGATCCTGGCTGGGGAAAGAAACCCCTCCACGTCTTGGATGTTTAATGTATGCTGTGTCACTGACGACTAGACGCTAGGATCAATGTATGTGCTTGTATTGTACTGGTTGTTACAGAATTTTGGTCACGAATTCTTACTAATTCTCTTGATTCCAGTACACAACATAAAGGTACACACAATATCGCTGTCATGTAATCACTGCGCTGGATTCCGGATTGTGGTTCAAGGTTTCGCGGGCATCGAGCCAGCTAGATGCTAACCAAGGCAGGAATTCTACTTATCGCAAACCTGACATGCCACCATGTCGCTTGCTTTACGTACTAGAGTGTCTGAGTTGTAGACCTCTCGAGCAAAACCATCATTGTACTAACTTATGAATGCACGATAGAGAAATGGTAAATCTTTTATCTATCTATCTAAATGTGATCAGCCGGACCTCCGGACGGACGGACCTCCGGACAGACGGACCTCAGATCAATGGAACTGGCGGACACATACGACAGCATTTATTGCCCTTACGCGTGTTTCGGCACAGAATCTCTGTTCGCAGAAACTAGTTTATTTTTGCCGTCCTATTGCGGCTCGTGAACGGCCATTGTAACAAGTGAATACCATTACCATAATTTTTTGGTTAGGTTCGTGTTAAGGTAAGAGCATCACAATGGCATTGAATGAGAATTGTGTACAAGAATTGGGCCCCAGATCACCTCATTTTGAACTATCATTTGTCATGCAAGTTATCCCCGGGATTCTCGGTATAAACATTTCGTTGGTAAAATCCAGCCTAAAAATAAAGTAGAATAAAAGTACATTTGACTGATGAGTTCTTGAACTAAGTAGTTGTAGTAACAGTACATAACCTTTTTTCAAAATCAATGTGTTATTGCTGGCCGGTTTTTTTGTTGTTGCGTGAAACGAAGTTTGTTAAAGGCTCTAAAGGTTTTGAATTGCTTTAGTTATTGTTCTGAGTTTTGAATAGAGATAATGGTAACACTAATTTCGTGTGCTTAAAAAGAGGACCACTATAAAATAAGTTCACACATGCTATAAAGGTTTCAAAAATGCTACTCCCGCGAGAGCCGGCGACACATGGCGAGTGGGAGTTGGGTTACTATCAACTCTTATAGCAGTACCTAAACCGGAAAAAACAAAACTGCCCGGTTTAGGTCCTGCTATAAGATTTGATAGTAACCCGTCTAAAGTGGACTCAGATGATTGAAACTCTTTGTTACAAGTGCATGGCAAGTTCAACGTGTGGTGTGTGTGTGTGTGTGTGATATCACGATGTCATTCATTTGGTTGACATTGACATAATCTGGCAGATTCATAAACCGAATGGAAGTTATCACAAGAATCACAACAGAAATTGTATATTAGCGTGTGGAACATTCGTGGAAGCTATTTATATTTATTGGTAAAGTCTAAAAGGCAGAATCTAAAGTACACAATAGGTAAAAAATAAAAATATATTCCTAAAAGGCAGAGGCAAAGGCTGTTTTTTTTTTCTCCGAAAAAGAACATTAAGATAATATACGTATATATAGTGCAAAATTTTATCCCTAAATGCGATAATACGGTTAATACCGTCCACGACACAACTATGAAAAGCATCTCAGGTTTGTCTTAAATTGCCGCATGTTCATTCCAGGAGTCTTCAAGGATCCTCCTCTAAGATGCTTTTCCGCCCCCTCCGCCTCCTGCCCCTTCGCGCGGCGCTCCACACCCGCAGCAGCCTGCTCAAGGAGATGTTTCATCCACTGGACCACGTGACCGGGCTCGAGAAACGCGAGCTGCTCGCGCACATGGCCGGCGACTGCGACCCCTTCCGCATGATGATGATCAAACGAGGTGATGAGATCTGCCATACATAACGTATGGAAAAATTACTATTCCACATATGCCTAAGATATGATATTGTCAAGTCGGATCCCAATCCCGCTGGGTGCGATTGAGAAGAGGCCTATGCCCAGCAGTGGGTTGATGTGGGATGTGGATGATGATGATGATGATGATGATATGCCTAAAGTGCGGGTGGTTGGAAAAATTACCGCATTGAAAAAGTATTTTAGTGACAATGACTCTGAAGGTATGATTCCGCGACGGACCGCAGACCGTAACCGCAGGCGACGCTGCGGCGCCGCAACACCACTGCCATAGAAAATGCTACGCGACTGCAGACCGCAGTGCCACCGCGCTCGGAATCAATTTCATACGAGATGCATAAATAGAAACCAGTAGTGTCGCCTGCGGTCTGCGGTTGCAGTTTTCGGTCTGCGGTCCGTCCCGAAATTATATCTTTAAGTACCATGCCCCCGATTCTCGCGCTAGCGAGATCATCTCCCCAGTCGAGATATCGGTTTTGATACCGCCTAAATCCGTCAAAAACGATCTCGATTTATATTTATTTCGATCGAAAACGGGTCGAGATATCTCGGTTAGACTAAAGACTAGTCTATTCTTAATAGCTTTTTCTTGTTTTTGATAGAGATTTCGGTATCTTAAAATCGATATTTCGACCATGGACATGATCTCGCAGCGCCAGAATTGCCCCGCATGTCTTGGTTCATTTCATCTGAATTCGAACACTTTTTCGGGCTGTCAAATATCCGGTCTATCTTTATTAGGGAATGTATTTCCACTTCGCTACAGGACATGGATTTTTCCTTTCACTAGTAGGTAGCAAAAGTGGCAATAAATTCCGTTCTTCTCTACCGGTCGGTAGGGATAGAGATGGAAAAAGGCTTGATTGGAGAAGGCTTGGCTCTGGCTCGTGTTCGTGAAATATGGGTTAGTAATAGGGTCCCGTTTGCCACCATCCAGTAAAAAAACCCTGGAAACTGTTGAATCGGGAAGTGGTCAATTGAAGCTGAAGGAATCTTTCTTTGAATCCGTCAGGTCCCGGCACCTGCGAGAGGCCCAACCTGATGCCGAGCGCGTTCAGCCAGCGGATCGTCGGCTGCATCTGCAACGAGCACACTATGCACATTGAGTATATGCACTTGCACCAGGGCGAGCCCAAGCGCTGCGGCTGCGGCTACTGGTTCGAGCTGTGCCCCGTCGCGCCGCTCTGAACAAACAATGCTCGTGAGCGGGGTTGATAGAGTTGCAAATGTATTAAAAAATTAGGGTTTTGAAATAAAACAATAGTTTAGATGTGTAGAGTTTTTATTAACCCTTCTGCTTGCTCTCCGCCGGAAAAGAAAAATATTTGACATTAAAATTAGG
This sequence comes from Argyresthia albistria, assembly GCA_963457715.1. NCBI lineage: Eukaryota > Metazoa > Arthropoda > Insecta > Lepidoptera > Argyresthiidae > Argyresthia > Argyresthia albistria. The sequence goes on along the minus strand of OY735270.1, from coordinate 5,625,537 downwards.
GTAAGTTAGCATTCATCCCTTGCAATAGATGTTTTCAGACGTGTTGGTGTCACCTGTCATGCACCCTATGGGGGGTGTCTTACTGCTAGTCAAGGGATAAATAAGGATAAGTGCAACAAATATAGATAGGTGACGTACTGTAATAAGTTAGAACATAAATAATTGTCTAGGGAGGCCCGTAGACAACATACATTTTCTCACTTATCACTCGCTATGAGTCGCGCGCGGCGCGCGCTCTGAACACATTTCCCTAGGCCGTGGCACATTTCCCTATAAGTAGTGTCATGGGAGATTCTTTCCCTAGAATTCCTCAATTTCCCTCAATTGAAGTGTTTTTTATGTGGTGACATCGTAGCAAAATCACCCGTGGATCAAACACAAAAGCTGCTTCCCCACTGGGCGATCCAACGCGCTCCGGATCGCGCGCGGTAACCTAATTAAAACTTTGAGCTCCTCTCTAACTTAGTCCGGACAACATATTGTACTAAGTTTTATTAGTTACACTATTATGCAATAGAGAAACAAGGTTTGGTTGATGGCCGCGCGAAACAAAAAAAACTGGCCAAGTGCGAGTCAGACTCGCGCACGAAGGGTTCCGTACCATTATCTATATAATTGAAACAAAAAGTAAACTTTAGAAAAAACCGACTTCCACAAACCCTATTTGATTAGATTGAGTTTAATACAAACTGTAACCTCTTATCCCCCCCCCCCAGGGGAATTAATTTTGTCAAATCCCATATCAGTGCTACCCCACGCTACTAAGGAACCCCTGTACAAAGTTTCATGGCTCTAGGTCCATCGGTTTAGGCTATGCGTTGCCTGCCCGTCAGCCACGCATTGTATTTGTACCTAGTATTGAGCAGATCTGGTGGCCATATGTGGTCTTCATCAGCAGTTCCGCATAACAATATTATGCTTACCATGTGCATTTGCACGAGTTATTATGAAAAACTCAAAAATCACTATAGGTCTAATCGGTCTAATTTTCCAAATCGGTCCATCCGTTTAGGCGCTATCGAGGCACATACATAAAAAATAAATAAAAAAAAAACAAACATCCGGACGAATTGTAAACCTCCTCCTTTGGGAAGTCGGTTAAAAAAACCGCAAAAAAACACGTTAATTGTATGGGAGCCTCCTTTATATTAAATTTATTTTGTTTTTAGTATTTGTTGTTATAGCGGGAACAGAAATACGTCATCTGTGAAAATATCAACTGTCTAGCTACCACGGTTCATGAGATACGGCCTGGTGACAGACAGACGGACGGACGGATATCTTGAGATTTTAAGGTACTTTCCCTCCAGGGCCCATTCGTTTGTTCCACCCTGTATATGTGTGATCTGTAACTGTATTATTCATGAAGTACCCAAAAAGTTTTGTTCAAATTATCATCTTATGTCAGAATAACTTTGTAGCTAGTTGAAAAATAACATTTGAATTGATTCAAAGCTTGCCGCGCTTTTAGGGCCTTTAGTACCTACTAAACGCCGCCGTAAGCAGCACTGTCTACAACCTACTCCTACTGGAAAACGTGAGACACCCATCTACAATTTCCGTACAATGAGGTTCACTCACTCATTATGTCAATGTCATGCAGACTGCAAAACATCATTTCAACGCACCAAAGAGTATTTAATTAAAACATCACTGGCAGCCAAACTTGAAGTGGCCAAAAGGAAAAAAATAATTTCTGAGCTCTGAGATTTGTATGAAAACAAAAGTAATTAAAAACTATTAATTTTATAATTATTTTCTAAAAGTTCTACAGACTAAATAGAGACGTCGTAATTCATCAATTAATATTTAAAGTCTTTGTAGAAGTCCGGGGACGACATTGCCATATCATTTAAATTTAGTTTCATTAAAAGAAGGCTTACCTACCAAAACAAAATGGCCTTGGTATAAACTTTTCAAGCGTGTTGTGAAGACGTATCTTGTACCGAGACCACTTTCAATTTGTAATATCTCTCGTATTTCAGTATTTGTGGTTGGTGCGGCAACAGATATACACATTCTGTGAAAATTTCAGCTTTCTAGCTATTACGGTTCGTGCAGGCGGACCCGGTGACAGACGGACGGACGGACGGACGGACGGACGGACGGACGGACAGACGGACAGCGAAGTCTCAGTAATAGGGTCCCGTTTGGCACCCTTCGGGTACGGAACCCTAAAAAAGTGGTAAAAAAGAAATTTTTGTATCAAAAGGTTATTCTGTCATCAAAAATGAATCCTAAGTTCATCACTTATAAGGTTATAAGGGGACGATACCCAACATGATCAAACTACTAAACTAGGTCCGCTAGAATGTTTTGTATAAGGCGCGGGAGAACCCCACTTTCCCCCCTCCCCTCCCACTCCTGAGGGTCGGCGCGATGAGAAATTGTTCTATCCAGAGAATAACTATGCACCGTTAAACAATTAGTTTAGAATCAGTTAGCATAGAAAATGAAGGTTAACTATGTAGAAGATTTTTGTATATATTATTTATTTTCTGCATAAATCATTTCCACTCAAAAGCACTATCACTAATAGGAGAAAAAAAATGTGTCCCAACTTATTTTTCCCATTTTGTTACCATTTTCCATATCATTTACGGTACAACGTTACGGTGGTAACAAAGTTGGAAGTCTGAAAAAATTATGGAAATATGACACTTTTTTTCTCGTATTGGGGTGAAAAGTGCTCGTGATTTTGAGTGGAAATTATGTAAAATTTTCAGAAAATAAGACAAAACAAATTGGCAAAAAAATAATAAAAAACGCTCGGTTACGTCAAGCAATTGTTCCATCGGCAGGCAAGGTCACGCCACCCATTGAATAAAGCTACTCCACATCAAAAGTGCAAGTGATATTTAAACTCGAGATAAATCTGCTGCCTGTTTTCAACGTATCAAAAGCTCTCTTATCTCTTTCACAATAAAGCTTACAATGACGATTTCGTCAGGAAACCGGTTAAAATGATAATGAGCGCAGGCGTCGTCGCTCGCTCACAACACAATACGTTGCCTCAGGATGGCTCAGGCGAGCGGGCGGGCGGGCGGGGTATAAAAACTGGCGAGACGATGTGATTGCGGCACATTCAACTTGAGGTTAAGGTACTCTCGTGAAGTCACTGTCATTACCCTTACGAAGATGGCTTTCAAGGTAGGCACTCGACACACGATACCACCACTAAACAGTCGCGAAAGCTTTTAGAATTTCTGAAAGCTTTCGCGATTGTTTCTTATTTAAAGTGGCCAAGAATCCCGATCCAAGAAAGTGATATCAAAAGGAAAATAAAGCTTTATCCACCTATCTACCGGGAGATCCGCATCCATGGGTGATTTGTGCACTTTGTGAAAGAAGCCGGATTTTTTACCATATCTAGTACGTGTACCTAGGTTCATATTTCGAAATTGAGGAAAGTCGGATTCAACCTGAGAGACCCGTGAGAGTCAATTCAAAACGTTTTTCTAGTTTTTCATGTTTCATTCCAAAACGGCCCATATTTGCAAAAAAATATATACTTGTGACTAAATCAAAGAAAACAACATTTCGCGTCGATGAATAAAAGAAATACTAAATTGGTCCATTATTATTATTATTATTTATTATTTATTTTATTTGGGACATCAACAGCATATAAAATAAATGAGTTACAACATGTAAATACAAAAATTAAGCCGGTAACAGATATCCACAGAAGATACAATAAGCAAGTAAAAGAGAAAAAAAAACTTAGCAGTTATCTTATTATTATGCACGTTGTAGAGTTTTAGGAAATAAGAATTTTAGAGGGTACGTGATTTAAATTAAATATAGTAAGGAGAATGTGAGGAGTATATTTGTAATGTTTGTGTAAGGGGCATTAGTTTGACTTTTATGGGGGTCCAAAATACGCCTAAAAATCAAGATGGATTTTCTGTATAGACTCAGTATGTGCCCCCTCTCTTGTATTTACCAGGGCCGCATCCGCATTTAGTAACTGTTGCTACGATTTTAATACTTCATCCCCACTGCATGCTACAGAACATCTTCCAGGTCCAAGAAGTGTTCGGTCATACCCATTTAGGGCTTTGAATACCAACTTTATTTGTAACATACGAGATATATCCAGGTCCCACGGGTCCACTCCTGCCATGTCATCTGGTAGAGGAGTTCCTATCAGTGTATCAGATCATCGTCTAGGTCATAAAGTTTTTCGAACGATATCCTTTCAAAGTTTCGAATTTCCACAAATTAGCTGAAATTTTCAAAATTTGCTGTGGAATGATATTTTATGCTCAAAAATGAATCGATATAAAACGATATTAAACACGGTGCATACCCGCGGGGTGCGTTTTTGTATTGACCCTCACGGGCCTCTCAGGTGAAATCCGACTTTCCTCAATTTCGAAATATGAACCCAGGCACACGCCTACTAGCTGTGGTTAAAAATTTAGACTTCTTTCACTAGGGGCGGCTTGCAGAACGTGCCTAAATCTAGATTTAAAACTTCATTTATCAACTGTCAAAATATATGAAAAGTTAAATCAATTTAAATGCTAAATCTAGATTTAATCAAGTTCTGCAAGCCAAAGGTGATGCACAAAAAAGGACTTTTCAAAACGTTTGTTCTAGCTAAACCGAACCCCCACTAATCCACATCATATTATAAAAAGAGTATGTCTGATTTACAGTTCGTGGTTCTGTTGTGCGCGGTGGCGGCTGCTCAGGCTGGCGTAGTCCCGGCGACGACGCACGCGGCGCACGCCGCTCCGGTCGCGTACGCGGCGGCGCCCCTGCTGCACGCCGCGCCCCTTGCATACGCCGCCCCCGTCACCAAGCTCGCCGTCGAGGAATACGACGCTCGCCCGCAGTACAGCTACGGATACGATGTCCAGGACACTCTTACTGGCGACTCTAAGTCCCAGCACGAGACTCGTGATGGTGACGTCGTACAGGGCTCCTACTCGGTCGTCGACCCTGATGGCACCAAGCGCACTGTGGACTACACCGCCGACCCGCACAACGGATTCAACGCTGTCGTGCACAGGGAGCCCACTCATGTTGTGGCTAAGGTTGCCGCCCCTGTGGCTTACGCCGCCGCTCCTGTGGTTGCGAAAGTAGCTGCCCCTGTAGCGTTTGCTGCCCCCGTGGCCCACGCTGCTCCCGTTGCCTACGCCGCCCCTGTTGCCCACGCCGCACCCCTGACATATGCCACCCCCGTGGCGCATGCCGCCCCCGTCTACCACGCAGCATTCGTGGCTCATGCCGCCCCCATCGCCAAGTTTGCCAGCCCTGTTGCCTACTCAGCACCTCTATACCATCACTAAATGTTTCACCTAGTCAATAGAGTATTTGCTTTTGTGGGAACATTTTTGAAAAAAAATTGAGGCCGTGAGTAAATGAGTAGTTTTTTTTTTAAAACCGATAGATGCCTTAATAAAAATCTTTAATTAATTTACTATAGTGCATTGTCGCGCGGAAACGCTAGCCGCCATGATGTTTCGCTCGTGACGTAACTCCGATAGTAAATTACACACGAGACCAAGTACTAATTTACGTCGATGGGATACTATCGGAGTGACGTCAAGTCGGAATCAAAATGGCGAATGGTGTTTTAGTCAAATTACAAACTGAGCACAAAACACGATTTTTCACTTTGCTGAGTCAGAGCCTTTTCTCTGTTTACAATGCATGTTTTTGATTTTGTTTATGTACTTCTGCTGAATTAATTGTTTCCTGTCAAACGTGTATTGTAAAAAGTGAATAAAGTGATTATCTATCTATCTATCAAATTGAATTATAATATTTACATTGCATTTTTATGGATTGATATCGACGATTCTCGTTTAGCGTTTTGGGTCATCTACCTCGGACATGATTTATTCTTACATGTGCCATTATTATACCGTATTGAACCATAGCGACGATTGAAATATCGCCCACTGATTGTGTAAGCTTGTGTATAATTAATTAAATTATTATTGTCATACCAGAGGAAATAAAAAATAATAAAGCAAATAAAACTAGTTTGCTCAATATCTGATTTTTATTCCGGGGGGGGGGGGGGGGGTGAACAGGAATAAACAGAAAGTTATATTATAGCTCCATAGATACATCCTGTTTCATTTACGCTTCACACTGCTTCTATTTTATCAATAATACTCAGTATTATTATTTATTTTAAAGCATATTTATATGAAATATCGAATTTTTCATGATAGTTTTATTAAGAAACTAGCTGACCCGGCAGACTTCGTACTGCCTCAATTTAATATGAACTTTATTGAATAGCAATAAAGTTCAAATTGACTCTAGAAAACGTTTGTAAAGGGAAAGCAACAATTTATTATCGTTTATAAATCTTAGTTTGTGGTAAAGGTAAGGGCCTGGTCTTGTCAACGCTCGCTATTGCCAAGTAAAAAATTTGCAACTATAGCTACAATTTGGAACCAAGGCGGGCTCTATACTTACAGCTATTGGTTCTCACAGTAGTTCTTCGAAAGAAAGCTCGTCACCCTTTTAACTGCTATTTCATTTCTGGACCTTCTCCAGCATAAGCATATACTTCTTACTCTTATTAGAGATAAGCTCGCCTTTGCACACATATTTTTTCGAAGGTCTCAAAAATGCCACTCCAGTCCACCGGCACCGCTCAAATTTTGAGTGTTTTACTGTTACTGGGTATTTCTGGGTTTTATTCAGGCTTTTCAGGCTTTACTCTTCTTTACTACAGACCATAAAGTAGAGGAGTTACAGAAAATATGTATAAATCGGCTAAGTGCGAGTCGGACTCTCACACGGAGGGTTCCGGTCCGCACTAATCGTACCAAAAAAAGTAAAAAAATAATGGTCAAATGAGGTTCGGACTCGCACACGAAGGCTTCCGCACCAATCGCACCATAATCGTCTCGTATGTGCCTAAAACCACAATCACCTCTTGCTATAAAAAAATGTCAGGCGCTATTGTATTGAAATTGACTTAATACCTACTATATAATTCTGAACACCCTTTTTTCGTGTATTTTAGTATTTTTTGTTGTTGCGGCAATAGAAATACATATTCTGTAAATCATTTCAACTCTCTAGCTATTACGGTTCGTGCTGTAGGACCCTATGACGGACAGACGGACGGACGAACAGCGAAGCCTTAGTAATAGAGGGTCCCGTTTGGCACCCTTCGGGTACGGAACCTAAAAACCGGCTTTGTGCTAGGTGCTCAGAACAAGGAAATCCTTGTTTTGAGGCTACAAGTCGTGCTTGCGCATCAAGGGTTCCGCGAAATGTTTTTTTTTTTTTGTGAAGAAGCAACAGCTGTTTTCTGGATTTTAACCAACTTCAAAAAAGGAAAGATTCTTACTTATATAATACGTAAGATAAGATAAGTGTTTATTCAGACGTCATCATTATACACAAAACAGAACACATGTATCCAACGTGTAAATTAATTAACGAAAATGAGAAACTACTTTGTTGGGGGCATCACTCTGAGCAACTTTCATTATGAAACCGATTTGATCAGAACAACTTTATTTTTTACTTTCATGTACAAATTAGCTGACACACTCAGGCATTAATGTAATGGGAAGTGAATAATAAAGATAATTGAAACAAAAAGTAAACTTTAGAAAAAACCGACTTCCACAAACCCTATTTGATTAGATTGAGTTTAATACAAACTGTAACCCCTTATCCCCCCACCCTTGGGGAATTAATTTTGTCAAAACCCATCTCAGTGCTACCCCACGCTACTAAGGAACCTCTGTACAAAGTTTCATGGCTCTAGGTCCACCGGTTTAGGCTATGCGTTGCCTGCCCGTCAGCCACGCATTGTAATTGTACCTAGTATTGAGCAGATCTGGTGGCCATATGTGGTCTTCATCAGCAGTTCCGCATCACAATATTATGCTTACCATGTGCATTTGCACGAGTTATTATGAAAAACACAAAAATCACTATAGGTCTGCCTATAATATTTGAAGAGTTCCCTCAATTTCTCCAGGATCCCATCATCAGATCCTGACCTGGTGTCAATGGGACCACCCTTGAGGTATTACCTATACGCCGAAAAAAGATTTGTTCAAATCGGTTCATAATTGGCGGAGTTATCGCGTAACAAACATAGAAAAAAAAAAACATACGGGTCGAATTGAGAACCTCCTCCTTTTTTGAAGTCGGTTGAAAATAAAGATGCTCTGATCAAACCGGTTTCATAATGAAAGTTGCTCAGAATTATGTCTCTAACAAAGTATAGTTTCTCATTTTGCGTTAATTCATTTATACGTTATACAACGTGTAAATGAATGAACCGGTGATGAATGAATGAATAAGTGAATGAACCGGTGTAAACATTCATGTATAATTTACGAGTAAACTGACTTTTTTATCTTACTGTATTGCCCGGTTTTGCAAGTCTTTTTCTGATCCTCAATAAAGGATTATTGTCATACTTGAACAACATTATCATACTGTACATATTTAGGAAGATATTGAGCATAATAGTTTCGGTACCACCGAAATGAAACTAATGCCCATCAAAATGAAATAATTGACACCGAAATGAAAGAAAAAGCACTGAACGCATATAATCCATTAAAAATAAATACACCGAGAAGACAAAAAAACACCGAAACTAATTCATTCTACACCGAAACGAAACAGTTGTACACCGAAGGAACTAAAATGAAAATAAACGGTCAAGTGCGAGTGGACTCGCCCACCAAGGGTTCCGATCACAGTTAGAGAGCTTAGCACGTGTAATTAGGTTTCCACATAAACAAAATAAGTATGATTTCATCCATGTAAACCAAATTGAATATTTTTGTAGAAAGACAGAAATTTGTAGTTTTCAATTTTTTTCCTTTACTTGTGCCTTGCTTTGTGCCAAACTTAATTATTGTAGTCTTACGGGAAGTACCCTATAGGTTTTGGGTCCATTGCGATTACGATTAAAATCCAACAATTTTACAGCATAAAGGGTCGTAACATTCGATTACATTGACCCAGAAGAACAATTGATATAAATTTCAGCTATATAAGTTTACGCATTCTTGACACTTGGACAGACGGACAACAAAGTGATCCTATAAGGGTTCCTTTTTTGCTTTTAAGGATTGGAACCCTAAAAAGAACAGAAATGGAGAAAATTTTCATTACAACACACCGAGTCAACCGAAATGAGAAGACTGAACCATGTTATTTGAACACAAACAGGAATTACTTATATATTATAATCAAGGAGCCATTGACGGTTAAATTGGAATACAACACTCGAAACTTAAAATCAGCGATCACAGATCACGGTCTGCGTTCATTAGCTGTGCTGGTCACCCTTTCAACAATTACAGATTATTACTTTAATGTGTCAGATATGTACTGTAAATTAAGTATTTGTTGGATAAACTTTTTTTTTAATTTCAATTTCAAACTTATTGCACCAAGCCATTTCGTTGAATCTTAAAAAAAGTTAAATAGACACAGAGAAAAAAAGTAGACCGTACACCGATATTACAGATTTTTCTTCCAAATGTACCGAGTGAGATGACTGCGCTGCGCGGTGCGCGCCGACCCGCCACCGTCAAGCCAGCCATCGTATCGTATATTTCGCGAGACGAGACACAAACAACCTGAATATTCTGTTCTCAGACAAACCCCAATGGATTCCGGGTATTTTTTTGTGAAATCATATATGTATATTTAAAATACAAATATAACCAAAAATAAATAAAAAATAAATGAAATACTAACAGTTCTGGCAGGAACACGAAAGCACTAGAGAAGGGGCTAGAGAACGCCGCTGGAGCGAGACTGGCAGCAGAAGCTAGAAGCAGCGCGGGGGTAATGCCGCTTTACTGGGCGAAGTTATAATTGATTTTGTTTAGCTCGCCGAATTTATGGAATTTCTTGGGACACTTATGTTTTGATTTTATGGTCTCTCGTTTAAATGATTAAAGAACCCTTCAAGCGATTTCTTATTTAATTACTTTATGTAAAAGTTAATCAATACATTTACTAGTTTTTCTTTGGAAGGTCAAATTCCAAACTAAACGGGAGCTGGGACAAGCACCGATATGAGAATATGAGGATTTATGATTTTTTAATTCACAATTCTTTATTGCACACAATAATTTAAACAGTTACATTAAAAGAAACCACATGTACAAAGGCGAGCTTATCTCTAAAAAGAGATCTCTTTCAGCAAACCAGGCGTGAAAGGAAAAATTATATAATGAAAGGGTAGGCAGTGCACAATAACAAGTTTAAATAAAATATAAACGAACAAATACTAAATACAGAAGAACTACTACTACTTATACATTAGGGTGGAGCGAATTTCCACTTTTTCACAAAATGGACAACTAAGGGGTGATTTGTTATTTTTTATTTCTAATTGTCTCAGTAAAAATATATAATTAGAATCGTGTAGTTATATATTTTTACTGAGACTATTTTACACATAAAAAAATATTTTGACACAATTAAAACTATTGGCACTACCGTTTTCAGCCCCGCCGCCAAAATTTTCTACTGGGAAATTCACTCTTACGTAGTAGGTAATATTATCAGAAAGGCAAAATATTCACACATGTAGTTTACAACATTTCATGGGTGTATGCTTGGTGTATGTATGTTTGTATGTATGTATTTATGCATTGTATGTATGTATCTATGTTTGTCTTCGGGTTTCTCCGTAACAATGAATCGGATTTTGACCATTTTTTTAATTAAATTTTTACTCCAACTTAGGGAAGAGTGTAAGTCTTGTGGTGGGGCAAAAATGATGAACACTAGTAATATATAACACAGTAGTTTATTTGGTATAAATAAACTTATCACTATTGTAACATTGTTTTTTGTTATCTAGTCAGGTTTCAGTGCTAGCAACAACAACACAGCTCGGACAGGAATGGAATGACAGATTTTTCACAAAACATAACAATCGAATTCAATCAATTCAATATACACATTTAAATTATTTTTTTTTGTTTTGTTTATCCTTTTAGGAAAGGCTACGGTACTATGCCATACTGCCTTGTCTGTTGTGTGTATAGTCTTCATAAATATTATCAACCGATAACTGTCTCTTGAAGGCCACAAGTCCATGTCTTATGTCGCTTTTCTGTAGCGTTATATATATTTATCTTCTTTCGAAGATCATTCGAAAGGGGTTTTTTGGCAAGGAAAATACATTTCAAATGTGACACCAGATGATCAATTAGAAAAAAGATAAAACCATAAGAGATTTTACTCTTCAATACTCCTCCTTAATGTCATCTTTCTCACACTCTGTCATTCATCCTTCATTTATCATCAAACAACACCCATATTGTTCGCACACTAATGAAACTTCCCTTTCAGTAGAGGCTTGGTCAAGGCATCAGCAATCATGCAAGTCGTCTCAATATACCCTAACTTAACTGATCCCTCCTCAACTGCATCTCTCACAAAATGGTGGCGCACATCAATATGTTTTGTACGTTGATGGTGCACAGGGTTTTGTGCAATAGCTATAGCAGACTGACTGTCGCTATAGATCTTCACTGACTCCTCAACTGTATCAGTGACCTCTGCTATAATCCTCCTCAGAAATATTGCCTCTCTTGCAGCTTCAGACATTGCTACATACTCTGCTTCTGCGGTCGAAAGTGCAACGGTTCTCTGTTTCTTGCACTCCCAACTTATTGCTCCATAAGAACACCACACCTCTGTGTGATTTTGTATCATGTGTTGAGGCATAGCTTGCGTCTGCAAATCCTTTTACCTTTTGCTTTGTCGATGTTCTGGTGTACTCCAGTCCAAGGTTTTTGGTAGCCTTCAAATATCGGAGTACCCTTTTTACAGCTATCCCATGATGTTCTGTGTAGCAGCTGTTAAACTGACTCAAATTGTTTACAGCGTATGCTACGTCTGGCCTCGTGCAGACACACAGATACATCAGTGATCCAATCAGATTTTGATAAGGAATCTTCGGGTCAGGTTTGTGTTCCGGTCCTGGCCTCTCTAGTTTTTCACCGGGAATTGATGGTTTTGATGCTACCTTGCTCATTCCAAACACCTTTAAAATCTTGTTGATATATTTTTCTTGATCAACTTTGAGTCCTTTATCATCCTGGGTAATATGCATTCCTAGAATCAGGTTTTCTTTTCCCAAATCTTTCATGTCAAATTTAACATAAGGTCCTTCTTGACCTTCTGGAGTTCCTCTGAATATCAGCATGTCATCCACGTAGACTGCTAAAATTATAATCTTCTTTCCTTTGGATCTTGTGTAGACACATGGTTCAATTTTTGACCGCTTAAATCCAAGTTGTAGAAGTTCAGTATTTAGTTTGTGGTTCCATGCCCAGGGGACTTGCTTCAGTCCGTATAATGACTTCTTAAGCAGACATACATAGTCCTCCCCCTTTTCCTCGAATCCCTCCGGTTGTTTCATGTAGACCGTCTCATTTAGGCCTCCATTCAGGAACGCAGTTTTTACGTCCATCTGATCTACGTTCAAGCCACTCTTGACTGATAACGCTAACAGCAATCTCATTGAGCTGTGCCTCACATCTGGGGCGAAAGTCTCATCATAGTTAATTCCATAACTCTGACTAAATCCTCTGGCAACCAGCCATGCTTTATACCTGTATCGATTCTCCCCCTCATCTTTGATTCGAAATAGCCACTTCGAATCGACGATGTTGTGACAGGTATTTGGCGGTGGTTTCACTACGATCCATGTTTTGTTTTTCTTCAACGCATCCAACTCTTCTACTCTCTTTTTTGTTTTGTATTGTATTGTTTTGTTTTGTTACTTTATTCGTTTTTGTTATATATTTTTTCTCTTCTCTTTTACAGGTACGGTCTGAAAACCAGCGCTGTGAGCTAGAACATGCTTGTGATACTCACAGCAAACGCTGAGACCGTCCCTTTTTTGTCTTATTAAACTAATTCACCCTATGGAACGGTAATTAATATTTTTTTGTAATGTATTTTTTTAAGGCAAAATAAACTATTTCTATTCTATTATTGAATAGCCTTGGACCATTGTTTACTATCTGCTCTGGATAACGCTTCTTTTATAGTTGTTGGCTCCTCCTCAGATTGCACAGCTTGATATAAGATACAATCCGGAAACTCTCTTGTTTTTCTATTTCTGAGTGGGTATCTTCGTTCACTCCCAACATTGTCACTTTCGATTGTTGAAACTGGCTCAGATTCACAGTCTTCAAACTCCTCGTTTTCATTAGGATCAGGTACGGTTGTCTCTACTTTCTTTTCTCTATGTTCCTCTCTAGGAGCATCCATCCCTGGTTCCTCTGGACTCCCACTTTCATTGGATGGTGGTGGTAGTAAATCCTCTGTATCTGTATCCCTGTCATCCACGTTACTTGGCAGCTTATTTTCTTCCTCCAAAGAAGGCACAAGTGCCTCTAAGCTCCCTTGTGGCTTGACTTCATCTCGATATGTGTCATTTTCAAAGAAGATTACATCTCTCGCCTTCGATACCATTCCATCATCAGGATCTATAAGACGATATGCCTTGGCGTTGTCACAATAGCCGATATGTATTAGCTCTGTGCTCTTGACATTCCATTTCAAGATCAGAATTATGTCTTATTTTACTTTAAAGATTTTCTTTAGAACTAAAAATTACGAAATAAAAAATAATTAAAAAAATAAATAATTGACTCCAAATGAACGCAAAAGTAAGAAATAACGAAATTGTGGTGAGCTCAGATGAGTGTGGTTAAAATTTAGTTTTTTCTGAGGTTTTCTTTTTTCCTTTTAAGTTATGAACACAGAATAATAATTATTATTTATATTCTATAGGTACGAAACCCTAAAAAGTACCATTTGTCAACGTTGTTGTGTTTTTATAACAATTTTATACATTTAATTTTTACAGATATTTTCTTCCAACTCTTTCTTAGCTGAAAATGGAAGAGAAACCACTATTCTGTGGCCTTATAGTATATCGTGAGCGTGCTGCTTACTTACAGCGCCTAGAACAATATGAAAAGGCAAAAACATCTTATGATGAGGCATATAAAATAAATCCAGATGACGTGCCCTTGCTCATTGGGAGAAGCCAGGTTTGTGCTGAAACGGTGAACCCAAAGCAAGCGTTGGCTGACGCTGAGCTAGCACTTAAACTAGACCCGATCAATATGTTGGCAACGAATGTGCAGGCGCAAGCCATGTACACCATGACAGACTTCGAAAAATCCCTCGTCATTAACCATCGCGGTAGCAGAATACGTCACCAGCCACCATACTTCAAAACTGGAATCAGCCAAGGCTCCGAGACTATAGAAGATTGCATCGGAGTTAATGCTGGCCAAGTCATGGTAGACTTCCTCCCGCTCATTAAAGAAACCGAAATAAAAAACAATCAGGAACAAAATGTCCCGAAGTCGTTGCATAAGTGCCGTATACCGCAAGTAGTACAAAAACGTAAAATGACACAAATGGAAGCGCGAAAGGATATGATCTTGGCAAGAGTCTTGGCAATGAAATATCTCGGGCCTATGGCATATGACAAATTCTTCTTGCAACAGCTTATGAATGACCCTTGTTTGAAATCAGCTAATGCTGGTGGCAGTAAAGAGTTGAAGGTGCTTGTAAATGAAGCACTCACATCTCTGATGCAGCGACAAGAAATTTTGCGTGCTCAACGTCCTTACTACAGTATTAAATTAGCTGAAAAAACAAAATCAAGTTATCAAAATAAGTATAAAGCTGATATGCTGATGGAGGAACGCAAGATTTTAAAAGGAATAGCTTTAAAATTTTTAGAGAAACTTTGGACTTCGTTGGCTAAAATGCAAATTAATCAATTGATGTCGCATGCTAAACTGATGCAGGTATTCCTTGATAGTAAAACAAAGAGAAATTTACCAGACAAGGACAAGTACATTGACAGACTTTACAGTGCTGTAGGCGAAGGATATTTCAATCAGCACCGTTTATCGTATGAATTAAATGAGCGTCAAAACCGCCGAAGAGTAGCATTTCTGATGGGCATCCCAGTGTCCCGAGCGGTATCATATGATTCCGTGGTGGCTAACTTCCCGAAAAGATTCGCCGACTTACAAAAGGTTACGAAGGACACGTTGGGGATATTGGAAATGTGTGAAAACTCAACTCAGCGCTGCTTTTTGTACTATGAAATGTCACGATTATTATGTGCTCAAAAAAATTACGCCCTCGCCAAATTTTATGCGAAGCGCTGTCAACGCGAGGCGCAGGAATTAGATAGTCCAGTATGGTGGTTGAACGGCTGTTTCGCTCTAATGAGTGGAGATATGCAACAGCACAACGAAAACGATGTCCGAGTGGCAGTGGAAACTGCGTTGGAGTATGCGAAGAAGCTGCCAAATCAGGAACAAGTGATTGTGTTCCTCACTAAGTGTGTAGAAATGGTGTCGGAACCGGTATTGGCCGACGATCGGAAGACAATCTTGCAACGGGAGAAACAGATCCTCTCTGTGATGGATGAGCCAAATCGTGTGGAGCAGGAGGTGTTGTTCAAGCGCATATCGACAGTGCCTCCAGGGCGGAGGTTCAAGGTGCTGCCTCTGCAGTCAGATGCGCTTCGTGGGAAGTCCGAGCGAAGCAAGCGCAAGCAGCGCGGCCTCACCGTGGTGCCCGGGCAGCCAGCCGCACTGCCTCTAGCGCCGCGCTCCATTGTGCGCGGATTGCAGTTATTCGATCTATAATCATTGAACTACTATTGTTTAATGATGTCTCCAGACGAAATAATGTGTAGAAAAAACAATCTATTTTATGAATCTATATTCAATTCTGAGAAGTTTTACTTTGTTACGTTATTTATGTTATTCTTAGATTTTGACTTTACGTGTTAATTTTATTTATAAGATTTTTTACATTTATTATCTTAGAAATAAATTCCATTAAACAAATAAATAAGTGTTGATACCTCAGAACAATAACTAAAGCAGTTGTTTGGCGTGCGGAACAGGGAGAAACTAACGCTTTTTGGCAGGTTCATATAGCATTAGGTTGCGTAGAACCGGCGCCCCCCTGAAAAAGTCACTCACACGCCAACAGATCGTTGGAAGGCTGTATTATGTGTATGTGTCATATTTCATTTTTCATACCAGTCGCGCAAGAGTCCAGCCATGGACTTGCTTGCTGCGCTGCACTGTGGTCTGTGATAATGGGTGCAGCCAAAAATTGGCAAAACTCAATGAGAAAGGTGATCGAACTTTTTTGTATGAAACCTGGGATACTTACTTGAAACTTCAAGACCCTAACGTTTTTGTAATTCAGTCAATTATTTAATTCAAACTTAATTATTTCAGAAAACCTACTACTATTAACGACATTTTGGCAAAGTAAAAGATTAAGTATATAAATTCACTTGTTTTGATTAAGACCTTTTGTGGGATAGTAATAAAGTATAACTTTTTTGAAAATTATGTACTTTTATATACTGAAAAAATGTTATTTAGTAAAATAATCCATCGAAAATACTTTAAACCTATAGAAAAGTCATTCGGTCGTTATTCATGTAGAATTAATACTATATAAATCACTGTCGGCTTTAATGCTGAAAGTAATGTTGTTCTAAGTTCTGAGTAACGAGACTAAATAATGCAACATGCAACTAGGCGTGACACCAAATTGCAGTTGTTTTGTAAGCTTTCAAAGTTTTATAGAACTTTTGATTGTTACTTCTATTTGTCAATTTTTTGACGTAATATCTCATTACTTAGTTTTGGAAATTAATATTTAATTATAGTAATATTTAAGGAAAAATGTTACATACAAGGCACATGGTTCACTGTGTAGCCTTGTGATTATTTAAAAAGAATTTGGACTATTTTGGACATAATGAATAAATATGGTTGTTTTCTGTCCCTTTTGTGGTTTTACATTCAATTATACATGAATATTTCAAATATATTCTTTAATTGATACCAAACCTTATTATGCCTTAAACAACGGATATCCTTTATAAAGGACAAAAGATATATAGAAACTAAAAAGTTAATATGATTTGTCGAATAGTATCTAAAAACATTTGTTTTAGAGAAAACTCTTGAAAGTCTTGGTTTAAGTATTATTTAACTTACAAAGTCTCGGTCTGAGAACCAATTCTATTAAGCACCCTGTAAAGCACATTCGGCGGTACTGGCAAGTGCCTTTAGTAAATCCTTCGGCGTCAGGAGGGGTAATTTGGGGTGCTGAATCCGAATCTGAGGTTTGCGGACATATATGCTTTACTGATGAGGGTAAGATGAGGGTATTTTGAAAGGAGAAACCATACAGTTTGTTTGGATTATGCTGCGACAATTTTTTTGGGAAGCAGGCGGGGGGGGGGGGCGTTCCTGTAAGAAATCCCTTCACTGTTTGGTCAAAAATCAAGATTTGCCAAGATCGGCTTATCGGGTCCTATGTCTCGAACAAAATAATTGGTTTGAATATGGTGGTTATAGTACCGTCGGCTTATCCCCCATCCTCGGGGTTTTTTCAAATCAAATCAAATCAAATAATTTATTTGTGGAAAATAGGTTTTTATATCAGATGGTGTTAATCTAGGCTAAGATTGATGTTTCTTAATAGAACGCTATTTTTAGCCATTTGGCATACAAATATTATTTAAGTAATTGTATGCCAAATGGCTAAAAATAGCAAACTAATAAATAAAAGAACAGTGATCGGACGGGGTAGCGAGCCCAATAAGGAAAGATCATAATTTATCATCTATGTATTCTTTGGTGCTGT
This sequence comes from Argyresthia albistria, assembly GCA_963457715.1. Classification (NCBI taxonomy): domain Eukaryota; kingdom Metazoa; phylum Arthropoda; class Insecta; order Lepidoptera; family Argyresthiidae; genus Argyresthia; species Argyresthia albistria. Next base: position 5,607,831 of record OY735270.1, on the reverse strand, counting down.
AGTATGTTTTATCAGTTAGTAATTTCCTCACTTCTCCCTTGAATTGGTTTATGCTCTCAATTTTGCGTATACTTTCAGGCAGTTTATTATACAATATGGGCGCCATTCCAAAAAAACTGTTTTGGAAAAGTGCTGTTTTATATTGTGAAGAGCATATTTTATTTTGATATCGTCTACTGGTGAATTTGTCAAATAATTCTAGATTTGCTTTTACAAATATCACAATTTCATAAATCTGGGGGCGCTGCAGCGCCCCCAAGCCAAGTCGAGCAAAGAGCAAAACATACGGGCGCAGCAGTAACATCCTTTACAGGAAGCCATTCAGAGCATATTTGACCTACCTGTTACTCCGTTGTGGATAAAGATAGAAACCTGAATTCCCGGCGGCTAAAAGGCACCATGTCATAAGACATATTCTCAAAATTTCAATAAATTTGAACCAGTAGAGTTGAAGGTACAGCAATTCAAAGTTCCTCAATTTTGACACTCACTGACTCACTGATTCACGATCATGAAAACTCTAAAGGTTACTTCTAGCGAACCCACAAGCTTAAAATTTTGAGCATGGTTAAAGTTTAGCCTGCAAAGCCAAGGAAAACTCAAACATTGCGCAATTTTAGCCCCAATTTCATAATATATTAATTATCAATAAGCTCAGAACACGACTAATTCGATTCATCGCTATTCCCCATTAGATGTCGCTATGTGTATCTTGAATCGCGGTATGGTTTGGTTCCAGCTATGATTTAAATAAAGCGGTTACAATATTGTCTAATATCGCTATTCCCCATTAGATGTCGCTAGGTGTGCATTTCCTGAATCGCGGTATGGTTTGGTTTGAGGTATCACTACATAGTATAAAGCAAAGTCGGTTCCCGCTTTCTGTCTGTCTGTCCCTATATATGCTTAGATCTTTAAAACTACGCATTCGATTTTGATGCAGTTTATTTTAATATATAGAGTGATTCAAAAGGAAGGTTTTTATGTATAATACATGCATAATATAGTGGAGCAACACTGTAAATTTTAGAGGTTTCTAATGTGATGTCGTAAATAAACTAATTTTTTTGCAATAACATTGCAAACGCTGGCTGAACCCTTCAAGATAGCTCAAAATAATGTACTACAGTATTGTAGACCTTATAAAGGTCTACAAAAAAGTCCGTGATGATATATGTCTATCTCTTAGGGAAAACCCGCAATAACCATTTTTATCCTTTACTTTTTACGCTTATTTACGAAGCGATTTTAAGCAATACAGCATCAATCCTTATCCAAATAAGTGTCTTAAACATATTGTGCATATAATATAGATCAATATGGCATTTCGCAGCATGTAATTGAAATAAGCGTGGCCGACCCAGGAAGAGATGGAGTGATGAGTTGGCTCTATGGGATAAAGAGTGGAAGGAGACCGCTCAGGATCGAATGGAGTGGAAGAGGGGGAGAGAGGCCTTTGCCCAGCAGTGGGATATTACAGGCTCATAAAAAAAAAATTGAAATGAATATTTTAGAAGATATTACAGATTCTAAATGCATACGTAGAGGTTACGGCGCGTCGGGGCGGCGGAGGTACCGGCTGGGTGGGCGGCGGCGGCGGCGGCGAAAGACGTTCTGTAGTATATAGTATCAGCATTGCACCCGTGCGAAGCCGGGGCGGGTCGCTAGTGATTTATATTTATATAATTCACCGCCCAGACTTGTCACAAATCGTAACATCAAAGCCACAGAGAAGAGCCCATAGAGATAGGGAGTGGGCTTTGAGAAAGTCGGTAGCTAACGCACAATAAATAGTACCCGAAAAGAAAAAAAGGAAAGTTACTTACAAAAAGAAATGAGATCCCAACAAAACATGCATACGCATATACAAAAACGCCAGTCTCGCAGCCTGCGCAGTTTATTCTACCGTAAAAAGTTGTGAGATCTAATTTTAAACCAAGTCGGATAATTTAACCAGTATCTGTGTATGGTAGAATCTTTCCAACAACTTTATTATCGTATACTGTTAAGTAACTACCTAATTAGTTAACTAATAACATTTATAGTGATCGGATCAATATAAGACATCTTTATTTCTTCAATAATAATTAGAATAACTTGGCAATCGCGCTCAACTGACCACTCTATAGCACCCAGAGCACAAATGAATATTATTACTCAACACAACACATCTCTAAATAAAGATAAACTTAACTAATAAGAAAACAACGAATTATTTCGGAGCGAGAGCAATAGGTACATTACGTTGCACACACGGTCCTATAGTCGACAACTTTTCTACGTGCGATTGCCAAGTCATTCTAATTATTATTGAAGAAATAAAGATGTCTTATATTGATCCGATCACTATAAATGTTATTAGTTTACTAATTAGGTAGTTACTTAACAGTATACGATAATAAAGTTGTTGGAAAAATTCTACCATACACAGATACTGGTTAAATTATCCGACTTGGTTTAAAATTAGATCTCACAACTTTTTACGGTAGAATAAACTGCGCAGGCTGCGAGACTGGCGTTTTTGTATATGCGTATGCATGTTTTGTTGGGATCTCATTTCTTTTTGTAAGTAACTTTCCTTTTTTTCTTTTCGGGTACTATTTCTTGTGCGTTAGCTACCGACTTTCTCAAAGCCCACTCCCTATATCTATGGGCTCTTCTCTGTGGCTTTGATGTTACGATTTGTGACAAGTCTGGGCGGTGAATTATATAAATATAAATCATACCTCAAACCAAACCATACCGCGATTCAGGAAATGCACACCTAGCGACATCTAATGGGGAATAGCGATATTAGACAATATTGTAACCGCTTTATTTAAATCATAGCTGGAACCAAACCATACCGCGATTCAAGATACACATAGCGACATCTAATGGGGAATAGCGATGAATCGAATTAGTC